>CP137671.1:4757469-4939186 GCA_037976565.1 Mesocentrotus franciscanus
ACTCCACTGGGATTTTTGTCCTCTTTATAAAATCTACTTGGTCGCAATGCAACCTCACAAATCTTTAAATTGTTGCTCGCTTGCTTCACTCGCTCACAAATGAATATTACGTCCATCACACCCAACTGCAAACCATGATGCCAAAGCAGTATCTTGGACCATGTAAAGATAGAAACAATACAATAATGAAATCATCACTGGTAGTGTATTAATCACAATAAAGGGGTATAGCATTGTCTAAAATGTCTATTTATATTTTCCCTTTTTCGTTTCCTTTGTAAGTGCCCCCTTCCCCCAATTTGGAAGACGCTACGCCGCCCCTGCCTTTTTCAGATTCTCTCTCGATGACTGAATCATTGAACATTACAATACCTTGAATACGTGAAGATATAGTAACTCAAAACACAAATCTTGTTGGTCATGTCGGTATATAGAGATTGACGTCTGACTCAGACGAAGAAGCAGTTTCATCATTTACCTGATAGAGGGCGCAAAGGGAAAAAAAGGATATATATATAAGCCATGAAATCGACACGTCAGAGTCATGCACAAGGTAGATCGAAATGAACCGAGAGTCCTTTTCAGGACTCCCCAATCCTCCCTCTCTCTCACATGGTGCAACCGCAAGCCTACTGTATATTTTAATTATCGTTTTACCTTTCGGTAATGGACAATGCTGGCAAGATTCTTCTAGATTTTCTTAACTGTTTCGAAACTGCAGACAAATTGAGGGTATAGCACAACTCAAGAAAATAGAAGAAAAAAAATAATAACTCCTGCATTGTCGAGAAATATCATGTTCAGGGACAATTTTAGTGGCAAAGCACTCATTCCGTGAAAAAAGGGAAAGATGTGTATTGAAACTACTCATAAATGCTGGTAGTATGTTCTTACAGACATCCGTAATTACATTCGCACGCATATCTTGCTACCCAAGTTTAATACCTTATGCTTGGGGAATGAATCGAGGGTCGATCTGTTTAAAGAATTTTTAAAGAGGCTGTCTTGGCAGTTGTACATTATATAGCCAAATAAGCAGTTTTTTTTTTATTCCATTTCTCTTGAAAACTACGCATTTCGTGCATTGTCACACGCCTGGGAGACTTCAAATCTCAATTAATGTTATACTCAGACTAGGAGGATGGCAATGTACACCAACCCCCCACCGACCCGATATACTGATAATGTACAAACTAGTCCCAGTCATCGTCCGTCTCTTGCTTCCGGGGTTTTTTTTTCCTAACCTACTTTGAGAGTTAACAATGGTTTGGTAAAAAATAAATCTATCCTACAAGTTTATGGAATTATAATCCATGAAATATCTATGCGGCATAAAAAATGTTATTGGCCCGTTTACTAATGAATTTCACTCTTTCACTCTTAGAACAACTATTGTAATGATTATTTAGCAAAATAAAGGGAATGTGTTGGAAGTGGCCAGCAGATCAGCTATCGAGGTAGTGATTGCTTACTCAACTCTCGGACATGACCTGGGGTGCTGGGGTCTTGGGGCTGCAGCCCTCCCGTGATCCCTAACTTGTCAGAAGATACGTAGAATATACCGCGTCATCGAAATAATTATATAATTATGATCATGATGATACGCTCGTTCAGTCGCATGCTCACCCCCTCCTCCCGGTAGGTAAGGTAGGCCTACGTCTAATTGGCAGCTTTTTGACTTTCCAAACATGAAATGAAAATGGTTCAGTAAGAGAGCATATAATACAAGAGATACAATACAATAAGAGAAAAAAATGTTGATATAGGAAATTCTGTCTTGATATCCACATTTTGTAACTAAATAGGTGTTTGATATCGATTGGTTTATTCTAAGGTTTTATTACATATACAGTTCCTTACCTAGTTTTTTTTCTAATTGTTTAAGTATAGTATGTGAGCATTTATGTGTCCCGATTTATGTTTCTTGAGAATGTGACATATCAAAGCTTATATCTTAAAGTATTCAACAAAAGCCCAATTTAACCAGCCCACCAATGATTCCTGAGTTACGCAAAACGCACAAAAAAAGCAAAGTAACGAGGGGTATGAATAATTTAGTTGTTAACTGTATATATATATATATATATTTATAATAAATCATCATAATCCATGCGCGTCTCGGGGGTACGGCCTTGTAACGAAACGTGTATAAGCCCCCCTCGGGGGTCCGGTAACTTTGGAAGATACTGTTTTGGGCACTTATGCAATCTAAATCCAAATTCTTTTTCCACTAACCACCATTCTGTCAATCATTATCAAATGACTATATTATTCTGCTATTGTACATCCACTATTGCGTTTAAGTGCTTTGGAAATTATTTTTCTAGCTTTTATAATTGACTCAACCTTACGTAGAGAACCTTACTTTAGCAATAGTTAGGACCCTACCCTACCCTAATTCTACTGGAACTACTTTTCAAGCAGCATAGTAATATAAACAAACCTGATCAAGGTCATCACTTCCAAGTATTGTGTACTTGGACCCAGTATATCTTTTGTTAATATTCATCGGTTGACTGTCCTTGCGTAGCTTGATTACCAGCGTAGCTTTAAAAGAGCACAAAAAGAGCACAAAGCTTTCATCATGCAGATTAATTTGAGCATTCAATCTCATTCAGCCGCTGAGCAAAACACCCCCGGTTAATTGATACCGAACACAACATTGGATGGGATGTTACCCACATTATTGAGTTTGAAACACACTTCTGTTCAAGACAGGTGAAATAATCCACTTGGATAACAAGGATTACTCCTTCACTAAATAGGACTCTGGTAATACACTGTCATCCTGTGATCGCGAGGCAGCAGACAGCAAGAAACTTGCGGCTTGAGAAAGTCCACTAGACAGTGGATAAACGCTTGCCTACTTGATTTTAAAGGAGAGTAAAACCCAACAAACTTTAGCTTATAACCTTATTATAAATTGTGAGCCAGTTAAATATATCTTGAAATTACTCCTAGGCCTATTTGAACACTTAGCAAAGAAAATAATCTCTCCATAGATTGCAGTTTCCTTGCTATATAGCCTCCCATGGGAGATGCCAATTTGATTAAAATTCTGCTTTTAGAGAAGTACATAATTATTATCAGCTGATCTGCATAAAATGGACAGGTACGTGTTGCATAATGACTCTGCATTAATTGTACACTTAAGAGCCACGGATGCAAACAGCAGCCAGTTGCTAGCATTAGCTAGTTGCCCCCTCCCCCCCTAAAAGTATAATTATGTACACTGAAAACTAATGTGCAAACATGACAATGACGTGTTACATGTAGATTCTATCGCGTTGTATCTAATTGCTCATCAAAAATGGACGTGTAATTATTATTTTTCAGGTTAAGTTAGTATGCTTGAGTCATGGTTTGGATGGTTTCATTGTAAAATGGAGCATGACATTCACATTGTTGTACTTCGCTTACAACGTGTGTAGAATTTGGGGAAAAAGGCCCGACCCCACTGAACCTGACACTGAACAACCATACTCTGATGGCTGCATGAGGTTAATGTAATGAAGTTTTTGGGCGTCCACATCCAATCTAACTTGAAATGGGACGAACCGGTCCAGGGGTGGATCCAGGGGGAAGGGGCGTGAGGGACGTACGCCCCCTTTTTTCCTTCCAAAAAAATAGCAGGAAAAAAGCTAAGAAATAATCACATAAATGTCCAGTTTACGCATTCAGAAATTCAGAAAGTACCATAGAGCATTCTTAAGGTTTTTTTTTTCTTTTCTGGAGCCCACTTATAAGGGCCCCGGATCCCACGCCGTGAAGGCGTCGCGCTCGCAATTTCGTACATTTCACGCCCTCCCCCTTTGGAAAATCCTGGGTCCGCCCTCGGAGGTCGATAACATGCTCAAAAAGGTTAACAGAAGAATGTTCATCCTCCGTTCCCTCATCCCCTTCAGACTACCTGTTGACGATCTCCTTCTGATTTATAGAGGCCTTATAGAGGTTACATACGTTCATTGATAGAGTATGCCGTACCTGTCTGGCATCCGGCCGGGGCGCGACTTTGCGTTTTACACCCTGGCCTGGACCTTTTCCCAATAAATTTCAAGGAACCGACTGGGAAAAGTCTATCCATGACAAGATATTGCGCGCGCACGTAGCTCTTCTGCAATGCTCAACGTACGTCCTATATGTCCAGTGTCGCGGTACGCGGTACATGTACTTTTGTATCGAGACGTACGAGTGAGAGAAAAACAACGAATAACAACAGAAGGAAATAGAGAAAAACAATAAATAATTAAAGAACAGAGAGGAAACAAAGAATGTCATAAGCAGAGAGAGAAAACAAAAACTAACTTGAAAGAAAGAGAGAAATTAGAGAAGGAATTAATCAAAGTAAGGAAAGAGAGAAACCAAATAATATTATGGTTTTTGTGGTTTAATTCCGCCTTCTTCAGGGTTTCAATTTTTGACGTGTAGCCTACTTTCAAACCATTTGCTGATTCGGACCCCCTAACACACGTGTACACATATCGACACATACACAGACTATACACTCGACATAATATGTGTAATGGTAATGTAATACATAAACTGTGATTTAAATATTGCACTCGTACCATTTTCTATTATTGTGGGATCACGTCTTTCATTTTTTAAATTCATGTCATTTGTTTCTAAGACCTAATTTCTCTAATTCTCTTGACCCCTCTCCCTTCATATTTGTTTTCTAAGACCTCCCCCTCATCTCTCTTCATATTTGTTTTCTAAGACCCATTTCTCCCCGCCCCCATCTCTATTCATATTTGTTTTCTAAGACCTCTCTCTCTCGACCCACTCTCTCTCTCGTATGTATTTCTCAGACCCCTCTTTCTTTCTCTCTCATTAACCCCTCTTCATATTTGTTTCTAAGGCCTTGCAGCTGCGTACGGTGTGTATAAATGCTGCATCGACGTACGTCTGTGCATGTACGATTCGATTTGGAACTGGCGCGCCCGATCGAGGAGCGTAGACTAGACTCATTCAAGCAGTTTCATTGCTATTTACCGGGAAAATGTCCAGGCCAGGGTGTAAAACGCAAAGTCGCGGCCGGGGCATCACCCAAAGTCAAAGGTCACTGATAGAATGGGTTCAGCCAGAAGCGGGCTCTAAATTAGACTCATGTTAATGCTCCCATATAGAACCTTTTAAAAAAAAAATGCCGTAGATGTCACACAATCTCAAACTCTTGAAGATAGACGTTCTGATCATTATATGTCAGATTCGGTAAAGGTCTAATGCTATATCCCCCGAGTTCAAAAACTGGCTGCCCCAAGCCCTGCCAAATCAAACTGTAGGCAACTCAGAAACCCGAGCAAATTCTACCCTTTAAAGTACAAGTCCACTCCAAAAATCACTTACTTTCGATAGAAGGAGAAAAATCAGACAAACCAATCAAAAAAGGTTTGAGCAAAATCTAATAAGAAAGTTATGAATTTTGAATGACATAAGAAAACTTTGAAAATCACAAGACAAATTGGCAACTCACTCATGAGTCTGTGACGTCATGTCCTCACTATCCACTAATTATTTTCTTTATATTGGTAATCTAAATTTCCTATTTTCTCCCTAAGAATCTTATTTCTTCACAGCAGCATCCAAGTTAGATTGATATAGTAATATGTTTTTGTGTGGATGCATAGAGTAATTTTTTTCCAGTTAAACCGTGAAAAATGTGAATTTTGATAAACTATTTCAGGGAACTGATGTGAATGGGCGATGAAAAAAGAGGTTGACTTTAAAGTAACCTACATTGAAATATTGCTCATGTTTATTTCTTACAATGTCAAACTTATTCGGGATCCCCCTCCCTAAAAAGCTTATATAGGCATGGGTGATGGTATAGCCATTGCATTGGTAGGTATGAGGTTAATGCCTGATCAGGAATTAGTTGAGCGGATGGAAAAGAAGTGAGAAATAAGCTGAAAGAAACATGGAAACAGATTACCATGGAATGATGGAAGGCAATGCGCCCAGGCCCAACAGGCCCAACAGGCCCAACATGTTCTAAAACAAGTAATAATATTCAAGACTAGTTATGATTTCTTTCACCTAGGAGTTCTTCAAAAACTAATTAAAAACGAGTAAATAATCAATGCCACATTATTGACAGGGCTTAATTAAAAGGAAAGTAAAAAGAAAAACAAGAAACAAAAAAGACTTGAATGAAATTTGGGACTTTTTGTTTATAACACCCTTCCAATAATAATGCACCTTCTAAGGTTATAGTTTCTGAGAAAAAAAATAGTGCTCTGGTCAGGGCCTTAGGGGAATATATTTTAGAGCGTATCTGGTATGATAAGTATATCTGGGTGAAGAAGGAGATAATGGAAGTTTGTTGAGTGGTATAGTTGGAACGTAAGTTTTATACTGTTTTTAAGAAACAGACAGTTTGTATGAGATCAGGAGTGGAAATTTTCTGTCATTTTGAGAACCAAATTTTGCATCAGTGATATTCTGTTTCATTGAATTGAGTTTCCCGCAGAGAGGATTCAGTTGGTTTAATTAAAGAAGGAAGAGAGTCAAATGAAGAACCAAAAGCAATATGTTTTTCATTTACTAATGAGAACTATGTTTTTTGAGATCTCCTTACACAGAATATTGGAATGGGTTTTTCACGATGTTGTTTGGAGACATCAAAGTTCATAAAATGTATGTATGTTTCTATCACCAGGAAATAAAGAATTTTCTGTCTACCTGAACCTTTCCTGGTTGCTAAGTATTAATGCATTTGCCCACTACATCCCTCAGCATTGGATTCAGTTGTTTTGGTAATGTCTAAATTTCGTTTTAAAATAGATGATATCAGTCTGGTAGGCCTACACTGCAGGCAAGAGTCAGGACTAACATTTAGCATGTTATTAATTTTATTACCACTCTTATATTCTCTGAAATGTTATCTTTAGTGAGGGTGACTTGAATAACTTGGAAGGAGCTATAGTGCAACCTGCCACCCGCTTCTACCTCTTGGTTGCTTTGATCCGGCCATTGCCGAAAATATTTTGGCACCGGCATCCCCCAGTGACCACGGATACAAATCGACACCCCTTGTTTTCACTTTTCACCCATGTATAAGTATATAAACACAAGTAATTTCTCGGGGAATTGCCAACCTAGCTGGCCTGGTATTTGTATCTGTATGTATATTTGTGTACATTTTGTACGTACAAAACTGCTCGATCGGGATCGACTGTACCACCATCCATATATTTCCATATCATCTCTCAGCTAATATTTACTTTGACCGTGTAAGTCATTATAATTATGTAGGTTTTGATGTCCAGTATGATTATATCTAAACTACATCACTGTATATTATATGTACTAATGAACAGTGGCGTAATGAACAAAAAAGTTTGGGGGGGGCTGGCAGACAAAAAATCCGCATCACCCACTCTTACATGCAGGCCCCGCTGAACGTTTTTCAAAGGGGATGGGGGGGGGGGTAAAGTATTTACGATCAGGTAGAGCGTAGTGTAAATTGGCGTGGGGTCTAGGGGCATTTAGTTACGGTCAGATGAGCATATTTTGATACCTTTTTCATGACACTGGCAGGTCACTAATTGGCGTGGGTCCAGGGGGCTGAGCCCCCTGAAACTAAGGGATTTGAGGCATTTTATAACGGTCAGATGAGCATATTTTGATACCCTATTTGTGACACTGGCAGGTCACTAATTGGCGTGGGGTCCGCTCCCGGAAGCTCAGGGTTTAGGGGCTTAGGCCCCCTGTTGGGGTCGAGGGGGCGGAGCCTCCGGAAGCTCAGGGGTTTTAGGCATTTAATTACGGTCAGATGAGCATATTTTGATACCCTATTTGTGACACTGGCAGGTCACTAATTGGCGTGGGGTCCAGGGGGCGGAGCCCCCGGAAGCTCAGGGGTTTTAGGCAATAAATTACTGTCAGATGAGTATCCAGGGATCTGACTTAGGGCCATTGGTTGGGTCAGGGACAGAGCCCCTGGAAGCTCAGGGTTTTAGGCGTTTAATTACGGTCAGATTATCATATTTTGATACCTTATTTGTGACACTGGCAGGACACTAATTGGCGTGGGTCCAGGGGCGGGGTCAGGGCGGAGCCCCAGAAGCTCAGGGGTTTAAGGCATTTTATAACGGTCAGATAAGCATTCAGGGGCCCGCCTTAGGGCCCTAGGTGGAATCCAGGGGACAGAGCCCCCGGAAGCTCAGGGGTTTTAGGCATTTTATAACGGTCAGATAAGTATTCAGGGGCCCGCCTTAAGGCCCCTGGTGGGTTCGAGGAGGCTGAGCCACGGGAAGTTCTGGGGTTTTAGGCATTTAATTACGGTCAGATGAGCATATTTTGATACCTCATTATTTTGTGTCACTGGCAGGTCACTATTCTTTCTTTCTTTCTCTCTTTCTTTCTATTTCTCTTTAGCAGGGGCGGATCTAGCTTTTGCTAAGGGAGGGCGGTTTGACCAAATGACAATGCGGAGCATCGTCCACGAGCCGCGTAGCGGCGAGGCGATTTTGGGGGCTATTTTGAACCCCGCCCGTAAGCGATGTTTTCCTGGCATCTACTAACACAATGGAGACCACAAAAGCAGTGCTTGATAACGTCTTTTAAATCAAGTAACAGCTAAAACAATTTGACCCAATGACGATGCGGAGCATCGTCCACCAGCCGCGTAGCGGCGAGGCGATTTGGGGGGGCTATTTCGAACACCATAAGTGATGCGGAGCATCATCCGCGAGCCGCGTAGCGGCGAGGCGATTTGGGGGGGGCTATTTTGAACCCTCGTAAGCGATGTTTTCCTGGCATCTACTAACACAATGGAGACCACAAAAGCAGTGCTTGATAACGTCTTTTAAATCAAGTAACAGCTAAAACAATTTGACCCAATGACGATGCGGAGCATCGTCCACCAGCCGCGTAGCGGCGAGTCGATTTTGGGGCTATTTCGAACACCATAAGTGATGCGGAGCATCATCCGCGAGCCGCGTAGAGGCGAGGCGATTTGGGGGCTATTTTGAACCCTCGTAAGTGATTTTTCCTGGCATCTACTAACACAATGGAGACCATAAAGCAGTGCACGATAACGTCTTTGAAAATCAAGTAACAGTTTAAACAGTTTGACCCAATGACGATGCAGAGCATCGTCTACGAGCCGCCAGCGGCGAGGCGATTTTGGGGCTATTTTGAACTACCGTAAGTGATGCGGAGCATCGTCCACAAGCCGCGTAGCGGCGAGGCGATTTTTTGGGGCTATTTTGAACCCCCTGGCCCGTAAGTGATGTTTTCCTGGCATCTACTAACACATTGGAGACCATAAAAAGCAGTGCTTGATAACGTCTTTTTAAATCAAGTAACAGCTAAAACAATTTGACCCAATGACGATGCGGAGCATCGTCCACCAGCCGCGTAGCGGCGAGTCGATTTTGGGGGGCTATTTCGAACACCATAAGTGATGCGGAGCATCATCCGCGAGCCGCGTAGCGGCGAGGCGATTTGGGGGCTATTTTGAACCCTCGTAAGTGATGTTTTCCTGGCATCTACTAACACAATGGAGACCATAAAGCAGTGCACGATAACGTCTTTGAAAATCAAGTAACAGTTTAAACAGTTTGACCCAATGACGATGCAGAGCATCGTCTACGAGCCGCCAGCGGCGAGGCGATTTTGGGGCTATTTTGAACTACCGTAAGTGATGCGGAGCATCGTCCACAAGCCGCGTAGCGGCGAGGCGATTTTTTTTGTTGGGGGGGGGGGCTATTTTGAACCCCTGGCCCGTAAGTGATGTTTTCCTGGCATCTACTAACACATTGGAGACCATAAAAAGCAGTGCATGATAACGTCTTGTTAAATCAAGTAACAGTTTAATACACAGTTATATCCAGAGTTATCATGTGTTTGGTTAAGTTACCAGATGAGTTGAATATCTTCTCACAATATTTGCACTTGAAGGTTTCTCTCCAGTGTGCGTTCTTTCTTTCTTTTTCCCCTTTTTTGGGCGGCCCGGGGGTTAAACCCCCTAAACCCCCGTAGATCCGCGCCTGTTTAGTATACTGTTTTCCAAAAAAGTTTTGCGGGCCCTGCTATGTAAGCCTCTAAATAAGCATATTTCTTGCCTGAAATTGTAAATTTAGGAATTTGTAATTTTCCAACAAACATAAAAAAGTATAATTTAATAAAAGTGAGGAAAAATCTCGGATTATTATGTCATTTCAGCAACATTTGTAAATCACCGGTATCGAATTAGAAATGATCCACGTTTGAATTTTATTGTGACACTGGCAGGACACTAATTGCCCCATCAGTACGCCTGTGGCCCCCAAACTACACCTTGTTGGCGGGAAAATCGCAAATGACCTCCCTACCTATCTTCTTTCTCTCTTTCTTTCCTTACCTTTTCCTCCCCCTTCCCTTTCCCTTCCCTTCCTTCTCTCTCTTTTAGGTTTGCTAGGGGGAGGCAAGGGCCTTTCGCCCCGATCCACAACTTGTTGGCGGGATTAAACGCAACTGATCTCCCTTCTTTTCACCCTTTCTTCTCTTCTTCCTCTTTTTTGTTCACTTTTAGCTCTCCTCTTTCCTTTTCCCTTCTCTCTTTTTTTTGGCGGCGGGGTGAGAGGCAAGGGCCTTTTGGCCCCCCTCCCTGCCGATCCACAACTTGTTGGCGGGAAAATTGCAACTGATATCCCCTTTTTCTTTTCTTCTTTCTCTTTTTTCCTTCCCTTTATCTCCTCTTTTCCTTTTTCCTTCTCTCTCTCTCTCTTTTTTCTTTTTCTTTGCGGGGCAAGGCCCGCTCGCCCCTGGATCCGCACCTGTGGAACATTCCCTCCGGAAATGACCCTCCTCGCCGCATCCAAAACAAACCCTGAGCGCAGGCGACTGTGCATTCCCCCGCGTACCGCCTAGAGCTGCCGCGATATAAGCTCTACTCTAGGCCGGACATACGGGTATCCAGACTTTTCGCTAAACTGGATATACGGTTATCTACTAGTACTAGTATTACTGTTAGTGGACACCAAGGCCCATATAAAAAAAAAGAACATTTTGCTCTTCCTGGCTATTTGGGAATGTGTCAGTTTGCAACAGAAATTGAGAACCGCGCATTTTGTTGAAAATCATGTGATATATCACGAACATTTATAAATCACTTGTATGGAATTGAAAATAAGTCATGGTTTAATTTTATTTGGGGCTAGCGCCCCCCCAAGCCCCCCCACCAGTACGCCAGTGCTAATGAATATACTTATAGTTTCTAACTCAAAGCATATAATTATATGCATAAGCATGCAGGACACGCTTCAACGGAATAATTACGGAAAGCGGAATAATTTGTTAGCTTGCCTATAGTGATTTTCAGTTATGAGGCTGTAGCTATATTCAATTCAACGATATCACGAGCTAGCTAGCGACGTACACATATGTACGTACGTACCGTACGCGTACAAATTATGTACATTATGTACATGTACTATATAGGCTACATGTAAATAACGACGTACGATATTTCGCGTGTGGTTATAATATCCCCTTATACAGATCTGTAGGAATCAACATAAGCTGAAAGTATTCCGCTGATTTACAAAGATCCTTCACCATGTCTGATTTGATAGCATCCACGGGGGATCGGGCTACCCTTGTTGAATTGGCCAGGCTACTTGAGCAAGCTGAGAGGTATGATGATATGGTGCGAGCAATGAAGAAAGTGACGGAGATGGGCGGACAATTAACGCAGGACGAACGAAATCTGCTTTCCGTCGCATACAAGAATGTTGTAGGAGCTCGACGCTCCTCATGGAGGATTGTGAGTAGTCTTGAGCAGAAGGCAGAACAAATGACAGAAGAAAACTATAGAGGCAGGGCTACGGAATACAGGAGACGATAGAGAAGGAGCTTCATGATATCTGTCAACAGGTTTTGGTAGGTATACATGAATATAGATATCTGATATAAACTCTTCTTAAATCGTTGACGGATTCATGACACAGTTTGAGTCTTTGAATTGAAGTTTGAGTTTGACAGTCATCCGGATATTATTATTGCCACACATAGCTGCATTACATAGGCCTAGTCTTAGTAATACTATCCAGTACTATTATTACCTGTATCAGACATCTGAGCAGTGGATTTACAAAATCATATTACACTTCTTGTAATCCTAAAACTAAAAGAGCTACCGGTAAGCAGTAAATATAAGACCATATTACCATATTATTATTAGATTATTACCCTCTCAAACTATGCCTATGGACTTTACGTGTTAAAAAAGCAGGAAATATAAGACCATATTCACCGCGCCAAATTTTGTCATTTTCATTGCACATCTATTAATTATGCGTGCGACAACCGCACACTTTGTGCCCACTCTATTGTGACGTAATAATAATCACACCAAAGGCACACTGTTTGCAGTGTATCAAAAATTTTGTCAAGCACTGGATGCACAGTGCTGGTTTGACAAAGTTTGTTCAGTTCTTTGAGATTGTCATGGTTGATTTATGTATTTGCTCTAGATGTCTGATTTGGATAACAATAACGATATTGACTGGCTTACCTTTCGGGAGATACCACATATATTGCCCTCGTCTTTGATTCGGGGCAATATGAGTCTAGTTTGGGAAATATATATGTTGTATCTCCCTCAAGGCCAGTCAATATTATATAAATGTATCCTGGCTGTGTATTAAAACCTGTTCTATTAATTCTCAACATTTCTAATGTCGTGGGTAGGACAGGAGATCGAGAGAGAGAGTCAGAGGCAAATGATGCGGTTGCAGTTGATCATTTATTAAATCAAACAAAAACCCCAGGTTCAACAACCCCAATCACTCAAGCAGACCCAAACCAGAGCATGAGTGCATGAACACATGACTCGGCCACAACCGACAGGCAGGCAGCTAACACGTGAATCAGCTTCTTCTGATCGAGAGCAGATAGACAGGACAAACACCTCGAATGAAAGTTGGTAGAGGAATAAATTCAAGCTTCCCGGCCTCTCCATCCACCCAATATAATACTAGTCCCAGAAGCAACCTGATTACCTGAGATTACTCCGCCCCTCAACTCTTCAGAGGTAGCCTCCATTAGATAGATTGAATGTAATCACACACAAAATCCCTCTATAGCTTACGACTACTACACATTCCAAACTACAGACCTACTTTTAATAGAATGTAAACTGTACAGATATTACAAAATGAAGTGTCTTACTGCATACATGGCTGCACTGCAAACAAAGCTAGTGCATGCCAAGCTACGGACCTACTTTTAATACAGAGTAAAGATATTACTGAGTGAAGCGTCTCACTACATACTAGAGTACATCTAAGATATTTTCACCTGTTCTAAACAATAGGCCTACATACCTCAGAGAAACTAACAAGTTATCATAACAAGTCTGTGCAGCTTATTGTTCCTCTGCTCAACTATCTAAACCAGCTATAAATAAACAATCAAGTAATTTAAAGGCATGCTAAGCTTCTGAGCAATGAAACCAAATTTCAGCTCTACATTTGCAACGACAAAATTCTTGTCCCGACATCTCCCCCATTTCTAACAAAGTCATCCCGACTATAATATAATCATAACAAAGTTGTCAATGTGATTCCTAAATGTGTTAACAATTGCAAATATACTATTGCCAACATATACTTGTTACATTGGCTAAATTTATATAGGAAAACCTATGACATGACAGAGTGTCCGTCAAACGACACAAATCTTTTTCCAACTGTATCACTCATAACTAAAATAGAGTAACTACATCCACTAAAGGTGCCCACTAGGCTCATAAAACCAAATCTCCCAAATGTACCTCTAAACCAAGCAATGGCTGAGAGCAAAGAAATAATCACTGTCACTGCTGTCTTCACTTTCGCTTTGCTCTTTCGCAGGCTGAGGATGCTCTCTCATGCGCTCTTCCTCTTTCCTGCGCTCTTCCTCTTTCCTACGAGAAGATGAAACTTCTTCCCTTTCACTCTCTTCGCTATCACTATCATCACTATCACTACTATCATCACTATCACTCTCACTCTCACTTTCATCACTGTCACTACTATCATCTTTCTTTTCTTCTGCCTCGCTCTCTTCTTCGCTGCTGGAATCGTCACTTGAATTTTCCTCACTACTGTCCTCTTCGCTGCTTGATTCTTTTACCTCTTCCTTCTTTTTCCTTTGATCCCCACGTTTCTCATCATTTGAACTTTCTCTTCTCTCATTCTCAATTCTATTCCTTTTCTTCTCTGGTATCTCGTCTCTGTAACCCTTATCTTTAGACCTTCTCGTACCTTCCTCATCTGAAGATGCATCTTTTTCTCTCATTCTGTCCTCTTCCCTCCCTTTTCTATCATCGTCTTAGTCTTTGTCTTCTCTTTTCCTTTGGACTTCCCGTTATTTTCATCATCTGAAGATACGTCTTGCTCCCTTTCTCTTCTTCTTTCCTCACCTCTCTCTCCTCTGATCTTCTTTCATCATTCTCTGTCTTTCATCTTTTCTTCCCCTTCTACTATGTCTTTCATCTAGTTCTTCTTCATCATCTTCCCTCCTTAGTTGTTCCCTAAGCCTAGTTGCTAGTTCTTCATCACTATCCCTACTACCAGGCCTATCTGATACATCTCTTCCTTCTCACATTCCTGGCGCAAAGACCCAACTATGGGAACTCCATCTATCACCCCAAGGTCCAACTTCCTTAGAAGATTACATCCTATCAAAACAGGATGATCTGTACGAACGACTTGATCCTTGGAATCTTCTGTCACTAAGAAACTACAATGTACCAACCAACTCTTGACCATTGATGATCACTGGGACTTCAATATATCCTTCAATAGGGACTTCGATTCCTCCTATCCCAAACACATTCATGAACAAACTGTTCATTTCCTTCAAGTCACCTAATTTATCCTTCAACTGAGAATGATAGACAGACGATGGGATAATCGAAGTCTCAGCACCAGTATCCAGTACACACCCTAACTGTACACCAGCTATATGGATCTCACTTCTTGGACTGGGGGAAACTAACCTACCTGCCAACTCACTATCCAGGGCACTATTTATTTTACCAACTCTTGCTATAGGATTTTCAACTTTGATAGTGTTGAAGACTGGACAATCCTTCCTCAAATGCCCCCTTCCCCTGCATCCATAACAGAGGGATGACTCTGTGCAGTTGGGCTTGATATATATGCCCTTTTTGTCCACAATTGTAACAGACCACGTCATCTGATTTCTTTTGCGATTTCAATTGCCTCACTGAGTCTACCAGGGCAGCCACCTGTTGTGACAGCTGCGCAAGACCACTCCGCAACTCATGGACTTCACTATTGGACGGCTTCTCTTCAGCCGACAAATGCGTCCTGGCAACATCAGCCCGTACTTCCTTCCCCCTTACTCCTACATACTCGTCCCTAAAGAAATCCAGGACCTCTGCTCTCATCTCATGAAAGGTAGCTTTCTTCGAGGACATTTCAATCTTGCGTAGCTCTCTCTTTACCCATGGCTCTCTAACCCCTCTAACAAAAGCTTCTTTAAGGGAATTGTCTCTCAAGACCTCGAGGGCAGTCCTTTCCTTGGAATCTGGGGCAACCTGCTCCATCCGGGAATATAATCTCATCAGGCTCCTGCTGAACTCTGCCAATGATTCCCCACTCTTTTGCATTCGCGAGTGAAACTCGGCGCTAAGTGTCTGTAGAGACTCTATAGGTCCAAATTGCGATTTCAAAACTTATACCAATTTTGCTGGATCGTCCCTAATATTCCCTTCTCGGCATAACACCTCATCCTTAGCTACTCCAGCTAATTGATCTATCAAAGCTTGGGCCTTACCTTGGCCAGTCAATTTGTAGCAATTACAATATGCCTGGAACTCATCTAACCACTCTGTTAGAGAAGGATCCCCCGGGACTCTAGGCGGACCCTTGAACTTCTGCAATTTGATTCTGGGGGCAGCAGGGGCCTGTTGGACGGAAAGTCCTTGCAAAACACCCGTCAGGGTGTTAAGCATTTCAGTCATCGAATCCTCAGACATTGTGGAATGCAAAATTTAATCCAATCAAAATTACATCCTACCAATCCTCAGTCCTATCAATCTAGTTAATCCAATTAAATCAATTCTACATCCCTAGAGACATTTAACCTTTTCACTTCCTACAAAATTTATTACTAATAAAAATTCAATAAATGCTTTCTATCCTATTCTAAGCCAGGGATTTCTTATACTAATTAATTTAAGAGTGAGTCGGCTGCCATCTTCAGCGTCTCGATCTGCACCTGAAAGGGAAAAAACTCTGCTAACTGATCTCAGTTAGCTCACCTTACCAATCCGTCTTACTAGTTCAGCAACGAGAATGAGTTCAACCAGTTCATCGACTTCGAGTTCAACTGGTTCATCGGCTTGGAGTTCATTGCTCGGAGTTCGTCGGCTCAGAGTTCGTCGGCTCGGAGTTCCTCGGCTCGGAGTTCGTCGGCTCGGAGTTCTCGGAGTTCATCGGCTTCGAGTTCATCGGCTCGGAGTTCTTGGAGTTCATCGGCTTCGAGTTCATCGGCTCGGAGTTCTCAGAGTTCACCGGCTTCGAGTTCAGCGGCTTCGAGTTCATCGGCTTCGAGTTCATCCGCCTTGAGCCCAACCAGCCTCGAGCTCAGCAAAGATTTCAGCGTATTTGAACCTGGGGTTGACTCTTGGGACTCCTATCCCATCCTCGTCGCCAATTTGTCGTGGGTAGGACAGGAGATCGAGAGAGAGAGTCAGAGGCAAATGATGCGGTTGCAGTTGATCATTTATTAAATCAAAACAAAAAACCCCAGGTTCAACAACCCCAATCACTCAAGCAGACCCAAACCAGAGCATGAGTGCATGAACACATGACTCGGCCACAACCGACAGGCAGGCAGCTAACACGTGAATCAGCTTCTTCTGATCGAGAGCAGATAGACAGGACAAACACCTCGAATGAAAGTTGGTAGAGGAATAAATTCAAGCTTCCCGGCCTCTCCATCCACCCAATATAATACTAGTCCCAGAAGCAACCTGATTACCTGAGATTACTCCGCCCCTCAACTCTTCAGAGGTAGCCTCCATTAGATAGATTGAATGTAATCACACACAAAATCCCTCTATAGCTTACGACTACTACACATTCCAAACTACAGACCTACTTTTAATAGAATGTAAACTGTACAGATATTACAAAATGAAGTGTCTTACTGCATACATGGCTGCACTGCAAACAAAGCTAGTGCATGCCAAGCTACGGACCTACTTTTAATACAGAGTAAAGATATTACCGGGTACTGAGTGAAGCGTCTCACTACATACTAGAGTACATCTAAGATATTTTCACCTGTTCTAAACAATACATACCTCAGAGAAACTAACAAGTTATCATAACAAGTCTGTGCAGCTTATTGTTCCTCTGCTCAACTATCTCAACCAGCTATAAATAAACAATCAAGTAATTTAAAGGCACACTAAGCTTCTGAGCAATGAAACCAAATTTCAGCTCTACATTTGCAACAACAAAATTCTCGTCCCCGACACTAACACCACTGTACAAAACTCAACTGATTTCACTCAAAATCGGTACTTTAGTGACAATTGATGACACCTAAATAGCAGTAAAATACAACTTTTTCAACTTACCGATGTTAGAAAGAATAATTTGAAAATTCAAATCGTGAGTCTACTGTCAAACTTGCTGATCAGCCACATCGTATTCATTGTGTGCATTTGTGTGTAATGTGTGTATTGACTATTCATATGTGCAATTGCTGCCTATTAGCACGTAGTACAGTGCTAGAGAGTGGTGAAGTGTGACATCATCAAAAATTTATTTTTGGAATTTCTCAATTTTTTCTTCATTTTCCGAAAGACCACCAAAAATAATGTCCACTTTGACCGTTCTCATTCATCTAAGAACCGCTCCTGAGGTCCAACGAAGGGAATGAGAACGGGGTCTAAGGCAATTTCAATGGCCTTGTACGTCGCCCAATGCAATGTGTGAACATGACAATGATGTATGACTTAATCCAAACAAAATTTCTATGTGATATACAATAGGTTATTGAAATTACCCTTAAGTTGATTTTTTTGAAATAACTGCGATCGTGTTAGATGTCCATCCAGGATGATGGTCAGCAAAACGCTGTTCTATATGTTTCTGCAAAATGACATCAATGTGCACAACACTCTTTTACAAGATTTAAGATGTGTGTGAACGGATGTCCATCGGGGAGATCCCCCCTCATGCATTTGGGCAGGAAGTCAAAGACTGTACGGCAAGCAAACGGGGTCTTTGTGAAACTCCCCTCAGGCCCCAGGTGTACAAGGGTACAGTACCTGGTTATTACCGGGGGTACAGGTAATAATAAATGCAGGGTTCACAGGAAATGAGGTATTATTTATTACTCAAGCGATTACCCTGGGTAAATAACACCCAATTGTTATAGTATTGTATACGAATGTACAATTGTACATGTATGTAAATCTCTTACCAAACGCAACCAAATCTCGCACCGCAAAGCACATTGAGGCTAATAAATGGCTCATTGACTCTTGACTTGAGACTTTGAGTGCAAAATGCTGCTAGCCTATATCCAGGATTTCACTCCAGCAAAGCATAGACCTCTAGAGAGTCAATGCTAATGCGTATTGACCTCTAGAGTACCGAAGCTGTGACGTCATAAAAATCTATTTTTGGAATTTCTCAATTTTTTCTTCATTTTCCGAAAGACCACCAAAAATAATGTCCAAATGTCGAAAACCAATTGAATATGTTAAGTATTTGCCAAGATATGACCATCTGAATAAAAAGATTGCCTATGGGAACTCAGTGTTATATTGCTCTGGCTCATAACATTAGGAGCCAGAGCAATCTTAAATCTTGTAAAAGAGTGTTGTGCACATTGATGTCATTTTGCAGAAACATATAGAACAGCGTTTTGCTGACCATCATCCTGGATGGACATCTAACACGATCGCAGTTATTTCAAAAAATCAACTTAAGGGTAATTTCAATAACCTATTGTATATCACATAGAAATTTTGTTTGGATTAAGTCATACATCATTGTCATGTTCACACATTGCATTGGGCGACGTACAAGGCCATTGAAATTGCCTTAGACCCCGTTCTCATTCCCTTCGTTGGACCTCAGGAGCGGTTCTTAGATGAATGAGAACGGTCAAAGTGGTCCAGGAAGTGGACTTCTGGACCGCTCCAGAAGACCACCTCAGGAGGTGGTCTTAAGGAACGGGTCTTATTAAGAGCGGTTTGGAGCGCTCTAACGTGCGAGTGTGAACGGAAGCGTACTTTGAAGGGAAGTGAGCTAGTGACGTTCCGCGCAAAACATGTAGTACGGTACATACGCTTAGTATTCCGCGTGCGAAAAAATTTACCCGCTGACCTGAGCTGCCATAGCAACAAGACCACTTTGACTCGTGGAGCGGTTTGAGCCATAAAAAACTGCTCAGAGTGTGAACGCTCGCAACCCGTTCCTCAAGACCCGTTCCTCTGGAGCGGTCTAACTAAGACCACTTTCAAAGTGAGTGAGAACGGGGTCATAGACTAAGATCGACTTTAAGTTGGACTTAACTATGGCAGGCCTTTCATGCCACTATTTGCTCTCACTGTTTATTTTATTTATTGAAGGAAAAAATATTATCTAAAGATCATACTGGTGAGAGCAACCATTGGCATGAACGGCCTGCCATAGTTAAGTCCAACTTAAAGTCGATCTTAGTCTTTGTAAAAGACCCCCCTGGTCTGGGATTCGAACCTTCTTCCCCTGAATTGAGAGACGAATGAATGAACCACTGTACCACGACCAGGGCTCAAATTAATTTTTTGTCCACGGGGGCTCTTCCAAAAAATAAAAGAGCCCCCGTGAGCCTTCTCACGGGGGCTATTTTAGTACTGACAGGGGCTCTTTTTTAATACAAATTTCCATTGAATTGGTACCCATGATACTCGTTGCTATTTCATCATTATCAGGGGCGGATCTAGCTTTTGTTAATGGGGGGTTTGACCCAATGACGCTGCAAAGCATATCGTCCACGAGCCGCATAGCGGCGAGGCGATTTTTGTTGTTGCTATTTTGAACCCCCGTAAGTGATGTTTTCCTGGCATCTACTAACACAATGGAGATCATTTAAAGAGCAGTGCATGATAATGTCTTTTTAAATCAAGTAATAGTTTTAAAGGGGGTTTGATCCAATGACGATGCGGATACTGTGTGGGTCTGGACACATGATGGCGTTTTTCCATGCACATCACATTTTCACTTGACAACCCAAGGGGTTAAACCCCTCCCCCTAGATCCGCCACTTATTATCATTTATTTAAGTCGGCATTTCCCTCTTGCAACTTTACAAATTACATAGGGGTTACTGTCGACTTTCATCCCGAGATGACATTCTCTCCGTTTCTTCCTGTTCTGCACATTCCCCCTTGTTGGGCCTTATCATTCAAAGCAACCATATTACATTTTTTCTTTAGTGTTTACTCTATCCTTCCACAACATCTTTGGTCTTCCTCTCCTTGTCAAGTTGGTTTATGCACTTATCCTACTCAGCCTCATGGCTTCATAAGATAGATACAGGGTGTACATGTACCGGTATGTATACAGTGTCAACCTCAAGTGCAGATAGATCATATTTCTATATGAAGTAAGTGGACTCATTTGCATGCATCATTTGTATGATATTATGTTCTTGTCTTTTGCCTAGTAATGAAAATGAACGTAAATGTACTAATTGATACGTACATGTATGTATATATACAACATGTATAGTCGTATATAACTACTTAAGAAGGTAACATTATTTCCTTTACAACATAATGCGACAGTCACTTAGACCCCGTTCTCACTCACTTTGAAAGTGGTCTTAGTTAGACCGCTCCAGAGGAACGGGTCTTGAGGAACGGTTTGCGAGGGTTCACACTCCGAGCAGTTTTTTATGGCTCAAACCGCTCCACGAGTCAAAGTGGTCTTGTTGCTATGGCAGCTCAGGTCAGCAGGAAAATTTTTCGCGCGCGGAATACTAAGCGTATGTACCGTACTACATGTTTCGCGTGCAACGTCACTAGACCACTTCCGCTCAAAGTACGCCCGCTCACACTCGCACGTTAGAGCGCTCCAAACCGCTCTTAATAAGACCCGTTCTCAAGACCACCTCCCGAGGTGGTCTTCTGAGCAGTCCAGAAGTCCACTTCCTGGACCACTTTGACCGTTCTCACTCACCTAAGAACCGCTCCTGAGGAACGGGTCTTAGTTAGACCGCTCCAACGAAGTGAATGAGAACGGGGTCTTAAATCAGTGTGTGCAGTCTTGAACTCTCAGTTTCAATGCCAAATTATGGTCTGAGAGAGAGAGAGAGAGAGAGACAGAGAGAGAAAGAGAGAGAGAGAGAGAGAGAGGGAGAACAAAAGAAGAAGAGTTTGTATTTAGATTGTGACAGGTTCAATTCTTCCTTCTCATCCACACATTTTATATGCTCACTCCTTTGATGTGCCCTTGATAAAAATTCCATTTGCCAGCTCGGGCGTACCTGAAAGACTAACAAAAGAATAGGGTAATTGGACAAAGAATTACCAATTTCCTAAATATTTATTAGTACATTACAATTTACAGATCTCGTTAAATCAGTTGATAAGTTTTGTACCTCTTATATGGAGGTGTCGTGGTATAGTGGTTCATTCACTTGACTCTCAATCCAAGCGTTGAGGGTTCGAATCCCAACCCTGCACTAATGACCTTTGGCCTCTGTGCATTCAAATGAAATTATGGTAGCATCACTGTCCATTGTTTGAATTCACTCATGCATAAATTATGAATAATGAGCTGTGCGTCAAATGAAAGAAGAGAAGCCAAGCTTTTCATCCACGAATATCTCATCAAGGAACTTATACAATACACCCTTTCACGGTTACAAGAGTGCGCATGTGCTGACATCAGCGCCATTTTAAATTACGAGTAAACAAAGTTGCTTACACGTAATTTAAGATGGCGCCCATGTCAATATGTAAGCGCACAGCGCAGGTAGTGACGCAACAATACATGTGCATCTGAAAACATTGACAATGCAATGTTTACTCGCAAATTAAAATGGCGGCCTTAACCGTGAAAGGGTGTATTGTGATAGAAAATTTCTGCCATGAAATCGGGTTTCATTTTTATTCTGGGACACACTGTATACATGTACCAACATTTCTCTGCGGTTGTATGTCACCTTTTATACTGTAGGAATTGCTGGACAAGTTTCTCATACCCAGTTCTAAAAGCAGTGAGGATAGTGCGTTACCTGAGGCCAATGTTTTCTACCTGAAGATGAAGGGAGATTACTACCGCTACTTGGTGGAGGTGAAGTCTGACGATGGAAGAGACGGTATGTACATTCAATTCAATTCAATTCTTTTATTCATCCAAATTCACAAGAATACATTGACATGTTGTTTAGTCACACAATGACAAATACGTATATGAGAAAGTATATTGTGTTTATAATCATAAAGGAACCATCAAAATAAAAGGTAAAAAATAGAAATATTCTTATATTCTAGTATTACACATTAAAAATGATGAAAAGGATAGAACATCAGTGTGAAGGAAGGAAGGAAAATAATAAATAATGAGGTATATAATAGATTGGGAAAAGTTATAAAAAGCTATATCATAACAAATATACATGTACATGTATCAGTATTGTAACGATACTTTCAAAATGATATTGAACGATGTGAAAAGGACATATAAGCTAAGACAATGTTTGTTTGTTCTTTTGTTTGTTTTTGTTGTTGATGTATATTTGATGATGATGATTGTTTTACTGCTAAGAAAGCATGTATACAGTTGTATGCTTGTAAGTAAACAACCAGGGGACCTACGGCTTTAAGTCCTCTCCGAGGGACTTGGTAATGAAGATTAATGTCTTACCAAAGGGCACAAGCACCTTGACTTTGTTTTGAACCTGGGACCTCCCGATTATGAGACCACTGCTCCACCACTGAGCCATCTACATGTATGTTTTTCTATAAGTCATTTTTTGTTCACATGTTAAGATGAATGTGTTTGTCTTCTGTCTGCAGATTGTGCCGGCGAATCTGAAAAGGCGTACCTGGGAGCAATGGAAGCGAGCAAGGAACTTCCCAACACACATCCAATTCATCTCGGTCTAGCGCTCAACTTCTCAGTTTTCTACTATGAAATCCGTAATCAACCTGAAAAAGCATGTGAAGTGGCCAAGAAGGTAAACCATTTCAGGCCAATACTCATCTTGTCAATAGTATTTCAAATTGTTATGTCATTCACCGAATCCCGCTTTCACGTGTTAACCCCGAAAACGACCACCCCCCTCCTAAAAAATAAAAAAATAAATAATAGTAATACTATTAATAATATTAATAAATAATAATAATAAATTGATAAGTAATAATAGTAATAATAACAACAACAACAACAACAACAACAACAATACTAACAATAGTAATAATAATAACAATAATAATATGCTAATGCTAATAATGCATTGTTCCTCGGGTTAATACAGGGTCTCCAAACTTTTGAGCCCCATGATACTTTGTACATGTATATTAGGTGCTTCAATTAAATTCAAAGATATTATGGGGGAGTTTATATTTCATTCGTAAAATCCATTGTTTTTAAGATACTGCAGCTCGCTTGTAAAAACATACAAAGTCCTGGGCCCTGTTTCATAAAACTTGATATCAATAACAAGTTACAAGCTACTGTTATAAGCTACTGAAATCATGGCATCTGATTGGCTGAGAGCAAATTTGTCATAGAAATTTAGCATTTGTTATAGATAACAAGTTTTATGAAACAGGCCCCTGGGGTGGTGATGGTGTTTCCAACTTGTACATGAACCATGCACCAAGCTTTAGTTGTAGAGACTTTTTAATTCAGTAACAAAACCTTTACTTTTAATGAGGGAAAATCATGGCTTAGAAGGAAATAATTATATTTGGTGAGAAATATATAACAGGAAACAATTGTAACTCATTTATTTGAAAATACTAGAATTTAGCAGTTGAAAAATCTATTTCCTTTATGCGAAACATTCACCCCAGAAGAGCACCAACTTATTTATGCAATTTGCATTCTGGCAAATGTAGTACAAAGGATAATAGCAGGCGATTGACACGCTTCATCAACCAAATACCTGGGAAGGAAGCATCCATAAATTTGAATACATTTACTTGATAAATGACTTTGCTTATTACGTCACGTTAGCAAGAAAATGGCGATGCCCAAATCATGCTGAGAAACTACATATTTCTTGCTTAATACCTCTCTTGTACACTTTGGTGGGAGGTCTAGTAGATTAAAGGGCAAGAATACAACAAATCTCTGAGAATACCTAAAGTTATTTATTGGGGTGCGGTTCTCTACAAGTAGTACTAAATTCACTTTTGTGGTACATACTATTGTTTGACAGAGCAGTTTCCTTCGGTACAAGTCATGCTTACAAACTGTAACAATTTATATTTTTCTCCCCTAATATAAATTTTCTAGGCATTTGACGATGCTATAGCTGAGCTGGATACACTAAAGGAGGATTCATACAAAGACAGTACACTAATCATGCAGCTTCTCAGGGACAACTTAACTGTAAGTACTATAGAGATACAGTGAAACCTGTCTATAAAGACCACCCAAGGGAGACAAGAAAAGTGGTCTTTATAGGCAGTTGGTCTTATGTACAGGTTCCTTTAGTACATGTTTCAATGAGAAACCATTTTCAAGGAAACAAGAAATGTGGTCTTTGTGGACAGGTGGTCTTTGTAGACAGGTGGTCACTAAAGCAGGTTTGATTCATTTGTAAAGTTGTTGTGGTCTAGTGGATACGTCACCAGACTGTGGATCACACAGTTGGGGATTCAAGTCCCGCTGCAGCACTAATGTCCTTTGGCACTCATCTACATTTTCACTCTCCACCCAGGTGATGTAAACGGGTACCTGGAAGGAAGAAATTCCTTGAATGCCAGAGGGCGTAATCAAGGTCGCTCAACTAAATCAATGTCGCTCTACTAATGCCAGGATAATAATAGTACAACCCGTATATATAACATTAGTGTTAAAGGTAAAGATCAGTTTTGGAAACGCCCCTCTCTCAAAAAAATGAAATGGAAGCTCTCATTACCAATCATGTGAAAGAATATGTTTTGACTAAAACGTGATGATGCAAATTTTGCCGGGAAAGTCGGGAAACCGCCTACTAATCGATATATTTGGTAAATTATTATATCTATTGGGACCAAATAGATATCGTGCACGTGGTCGTGTAGTCCCATATACATCTTTCTGTGTACAGTGCTTGTAACTTTACCAAGACTGGGCCAAATTTCTTATCATTTTGATGATTCCAGAACCTTGCAGTACACACCAATACTTATATGCTAGATGATCAACCTTCTCTGATCGATTCCACAACGTTTCTTTCACAATGCAATCGCATGACCAGAACTGGTCTTTATCTTTAAGCTCTTTATAGATATTACTATTACCGGTATCATTATTATAGCCCTCATAAGAATGGAGTACAAAAATAAAGATTTTATTCAGCTTCAATCAAAGCCCCTCTAAAGTGTTGGGAGCCCCAAATTCGCCAAAAATTTGATGGCAAAATTGCACTTACATTGTATCAAAATGTGAAAGAGAATGTCATTTAAGACACACTTCTGCAAAGATTTCCCTCCCCCCCCCCCCAAAAAAAAATGTGTTTGAGGACCAATATTGATGAAATAATACATAATTTGGGGTTTCTGTTGTACGCAGAAAACCTACATTTTGTATTCTTTCATCAAACACATTTGTTTTGAAAATCCTTGCAGTAGTGTGTCTTAAATGACATCCTCGTTCACATTATGATACAATTTAAGTGAATTTTTGCCATCAAATTTGTGGGGCTCCCAACACTTTAGAGGGGCTTTAAGCTCTTTATAGATACTGGTATTGCTATTATCATTATTATAGCCCTTATAAGAACAGTGTACACAAATAACAATTTTATTCAGCTTCAGTTAATGCCAAATAATGGTAGTCTTGATTAAAGGTATCAAACAAGAAGACTATAGAAGAGTATGATGGAATGTACCAAATATTTTTTTTTCTTCTGATTTTCGGGCATTGACATTATGACGTTTCAGACCACGTAATGAGTAGAATATGTTTCATGTTTTATTCTTATTGACTTCTTCTTTCTCTTCTTCTTCCTTGACAGCTGTGGACGTCAGAACAGCCACAAAGCCAAGAATGAAATCATCTGATTCTTTGTACAACCCTGGAAACTTTTTCATGTTTCTGCTGGATAAGTAGATACACAGTGGTTTAATTATCTCTTTTTTTTTTAAATACTGAGTATTAACAGAAAGTGTTTATATAGTAGTGACTTACCAGTAGATTTCAAATAATGATCTTGACTATCATTATATCCTAGTCACTGCAACAATATTGAAACCAAACTGACACCAGGCTGATTTAAGTTATTGTAAACGTGGTAATATTCGCAGTGCTTTACTTTTCACGGATTTCGGGCTAAAGTCGGTGTCCGCGAATATTAAAACCTGTGAATATATATGCATGACTTCTTATGCGTGTTTTGAATGGGCTGAATTGCGTGCAACGCGAATATGTTTGGGGTCGCCAAGCGCGAAAAAAATTAATCACGCAAAAATAACAGCGTTTACAGTACCCCCGTTGGCCAAGAATGGGTGTGTTTGGAATCAGATTGGTGGTTTGACTCGGATGTGGTGATAACTTTATGAGATACAAATGCTAGCAAACTCCTTACTCTGGTTTGTATATGAGTGTATGTGCCAGACTAGAATAGCCACTGGCTGGAATGCTACACGGATCGAAAATGAAGGATTTGGGTCTCATGCATTCTATGGAAGCACTGTACAACCACATCATTCAGTAATACACTGTACTGTAAAAAAATTGCTACTTGAAAACAAAATTGTTTGACTTTGAATGTAATATTAAGCAGACTTGAAGAACGTGTTTTCTAAAAATGGCTTTTATTTCTGGGAATTTCCCTTGTTGAATCGTTTAGAAATTGTAGGCCTAGGTGTCCACCTAAAACTTACATAAATGGTAGTTAGTGATTCACGAAATCGGTAAATCAAAGGGCAATCTAACCCTTATAATAAGTACATTGGTATGAAGGCAGAAAAATAAGAGAAACAGAATGGACAAGTTTGAAATATATCGGACCAATATAAAGAAAGTTATGAATGTTTGAAATACGAGATGATGAAGTCTATACAAATCTCAATTTAGCAGTTTCGTCAGTGGATTGTGACGTAGTTGTGGATAACTCTCCTATTTGTTGTGTACAAAAATATCTCAATTTCTGTATATTTGCTAAGTGCCTTCTCCCTTGGGGCATTACTCAAACTATAATTATAGGCCTTCTGAAGAGATAGACCCTCCTGAGTCATACATTTTTGAAAAATTGCAATTTTAGTCATTTTGTGTGTTGATTAAAATGGGAAAGTTGTCCGCCACTACATTGCAGAGATATTACTGATTCAGCCAATTTGAAGAGCCCATAGACAACTTTAAAAAATTCATAACTTTCTCAATTTTGTCCGAATTCATTCGAAAACTTTCACCAGCCTACATTGTACTTCTCTGATTTCCCTGCTTTCCTAAAGAGTAGTTTGCTATCGAGTTTGTTGTACAAGATGGTACCTCTTTCCCCACTTTCGTAGAGATAAATTTCCAAGTATTAAAGGAAATGCATGCAAAAGTCTTTCAGTTCTTGTTTTCGAGGGGACGAATAATCAAGAACAATATACCGTTTGAGCATTGCTCCCTTCTTGTAGATGAAATATTCATTGCGTTTTTCTCAGGATTGTGAACGCATTATACGAAAAACGTGATGTTAATATCAGATGTCCATAGTAAGACGAGATCATGGTAATTTGTCGATAAATATGTAATAGTTCATGTGTTATCACATTTCTCATAATTTTTTAAAAAATAACCTAATTTGTGGTAAGGCTTTATGCTACATGTATTATATGAATGATGATACTGTTTCATTTTCTTTGTAACTAAATTTGTATTTTAAGTACGCACAAAACGTTTTTATTATTATGGGGTTTTTTTTGCGGTTTAATACGATATTTCAAAGATAAGTATGGCATAGGAAAAGCCTGCATCATACGTAATGTGACACTTTGGTAGACTGGATTTTCAGTTTTTTTGTTTTTGTTTTAATTCTAACTATATGTAAGCTTGAAGTGCCCCTGTAAGAATCATTCTTCGTAACGCAAACATGGCAAATAAAAATATTCGAAAAGAGAAAGCTATATAGCCTACTGTTTATGATATTTACATAAAATGTGTGATGTGTAAAACTCTGAACTGAATGCACACAATAGATTACCTCCTGAGGTGTAAACATCCTTATTAAAAAATAAAATGGGACCACAATGCCTCACAATCGTGAAGCAGGGTGCACCCCCTCTTCGGGAATTTTTAATAAGTACTTTAGTCGGGCAATACCGTTTCCTGTCAGAGAAGCGGGGTGGTCTCATAATGATTCATTGTTTTCTATTATATTTTAATGAAAAGTTCTATTGTAAACATAATAAAGTGTGAAAAGGTTTGCTCATTTGCTTCGCTCGTGTTTGTTCGCACTCTTGATATTAACCAAGAATTAATTGTTATATAAAAGTATTTGATAGGGTTAGTTGGTAAGTGGATACTAAACCCTATGCATTTGATTGGCTTAGAGCGAATTTGTCATAGAAAAATTAGCATTTGTTATTGATAACAAGTTTGATGAAATAGGGCCCAGGTCACCGTATTGGACCGTATGATTTTCAATACCAGACATCACATAACTTTTCGCATTCAGTATGTGCGGTGATGCAGCCCTTTCTCTGTACTGTAACTTAATACAGTATAGGCATATTCGTGTTTCAATAATTGATATTATTGTAGTTACTATATTTATTACCTTTCATGAAGTGATTTGTTTCATTCGGTGGTTCTAGTCATTCATTTGTCTTATTGTTCCTTTGTATTTGCTTTTGGATCTAATATACAGGCATGCACCATGCAAGCATTGCTTCTTCTTTAGCATGCCCCTCCGTTTCAGTGTTTACATTAAGGTCAATAATGTCCCGTCATCATTTTTCAGTTCGATTTCTATATTGTATTTTATGCGAGCTAATTACATTGCTTGATGCCAACATTGAAATAATATTACTTAGTACATGCTTTTATTGAAACAGAATTTAATCAAATCAAATCAAATTGACAAAATTGACCAATATACATTCAGAACTATGTTTGTTAAACTTGTAACTCCATTCATGATTCAACACTCCTTGTTTGTATTGTTACCTAACAGATACGATGCATGGCAATGCCTTTATCCCATCCAAGCACATGTATTTTATTCAAATAGGATTTTGATTTCATTACCATAATATGATTCATCTCATTTTTTATCCCCCAAACCCCAAACCTACACCATTCTCATCACGTCTTGCAAGATACAAACCACCGTCACGATAGAAAACACTCTTACCTACCTGGTAGTACACCATTCTCGTCACGTCTTGCAAGTTACAAACCACCGTCACGATAGAAAACACTCTTACCTACCTGGTAGTACACCATTCTCGTCACGTTTTGCAAGTTACAAACCACTGTCACGGTAGAAAACGCTCTTACCTACCTGGTAGTACACCATTTTCGTCACGTCTTGCAAGTTAAAAACCACCGTCGCGATAGAAAACACTCTTACCTACCTGGTAGCTATCCTTTTCCTATGCCTATATCCACATTTTATGCAGTACTGTGCTTTACTTTGGTTCTTTTGTTTATGTTTTGTGTAGTTAAGACTTTGGTTTTTTGGTTACTACTGCAGTACTTCATGTCAATTATGATCAAGTCTTTAATTTGTAACTGCTGTTGTTTGAAGTGACTGTTTAATACAATATGAATGTTAAACAAGATCAAGATTTTAATGAAGTTCTCACGATTGTGTTTCCTTTGTGTACATATGCGTTGGTGCTTTTCAGCCTGTATATGCATGTGTGTGACATTCAGCAAAGTTTTAAATGTTTTTAAATAATTTTTTTTGATATTTTGCTCATGGTAAACTATCTAAGATCGAGTAACAATGATCAAAAGGATGGTCAAAGAGAGGAAAACCTTCCTTTTGCCAAAGGTGAATCCTCAAAATGACAGAAGGCTCTGCGCCCACATTATTATCTATATAAGGCTTCCAAGTGGTACAATAATGTATTTAACATCTTTAGCGCAGTACCGGGATGACTGATCAATATTGTTTTTGTATTGCTCTGTCATCCGGGAACTTCAACTGTTGATACAATATTGCTTGATTATCAAAAAAATCAACAACACTTTTGCTGGTACCCGGTCACTGTACCCAATGTGCAAAACGGGTGTCCCTTCTGACAACAGAGCGTAGATAATAATAATATTGTATGGCTTTGTTTTCGTGTGATACAAGAATATATTGCTCTCGCTCTGACAATATTGGACTATTCTTCGACTTGTTCAATATTGTCATAGCTCGAGCAATATTCTTGTATCACACTCAAAGCCATCCAATATTATATAAGTATTCCTTCTCTGGGGAAAGGGCTAAATACAAGAATATTTCTGGAGGAAAATTCTGACTATGAACTAAAAAAATTCTAAAATTAGTAAGGATCTTTTGTAATAGGATAATTTTCAAAATGAGAATTACCGGGAACCCCAGCCAACCACGGTGACCCACCCCATTATTATTCTAGAAACATCACTCCGGAACCAATAATTCTTTTCAACGCTGACATAATTCATGCGTCATTATACACGCCAATGTGATTTTCTATCTCAACATTTTCTCAGGGGAACCTGCCTCCCCATCCCTCTTACGCCCCCGGCCACCGGAGAACCCGCCTCCCCATCCCCCTTACGCCCCCAGCCACCGGAGAACCCGCCTCTCCATCCCCCTTACGACCCTGGCCACCATCTAATTTTCTTTCAAAACTTGAAAAGTTTCAGGTTGGGAGTGTATACGTGCATTAATGTGCCTTTCAAAACGCATTAATGTGCCTTTCAAAACGAATGAGATTTGAGTATCTTCGCAAGGTGGATAGAGGTGCCTTTCTCAAGGCAGGGCAACCCCTACCATAGAACTACCATAAACTTCGCCATTCTTTCAAAGAACAAAATGTTATGCATCAAAGGGAATTTCAAGTTTTAGGTTTTTGTTTAAATATTTTTATTGAAAATTTGATGACAAGAAGAACAATCTCTTTGGCAATCCTTAAAGGCATTGTAAAATAACACTACATTACACTACTTTACAATAACAGAGAATTGTCTCATAAAAGAAAAAATGGTAAACTTTTATATACATCAACATGAGCTAGGACGGTAGTTCTATTTTTCTCCCGTAATATTACTTTCGATTATCTTTTTTAATTTTGTTCAACAAAGGATAAATATATTAGCCTGGTATGTTGTTTGACGAGACAGTGTGAAATTTCCAAGCGTATATTCAATACCTCGAGCACCCCAAAAAAAAATATATATATATATATGTATATAAATAAAAATATATATATGTATATAAATAAAATAAATAAATAAATAAATAAAAAAAAACATTATCATATTTCCTCTCTCCATTAACACCGTCTGTTAAAATACTATTTCTGGTAACTAGCCCTATTGTTTAATTGATTGGATATTAAAGAAATAAGTTCGGTCTACAGGCCGGGCTGTTGGCCCTATATATTCTTATTGGTACAAGAAACAATTTGTTCCAATGGCCCTGTGGAAAACTTTAAAATTAAATGATCTTAGTTGCGTTTCCATACAATTAAAACTGTTGACATGATGAGCAGACCATTCATTGTCATCCCGACCATTACACAGATGAAGCTCTAAGGCCGTTCATATAATGATCGTGTAAGAGTTAAAACTAGACTCGTTCCCTATTTGTATTGGTTACAATTACTGTTTGTTTCTCTTGTCTCTTCTCTCTATACATATTCATTTCACATCATTCCTTTTCCTTATGAATATTCAGTGTTATTCTTAAATCTTATTTTCCTATTGGTTGATAATGTATTTTTACATTTGAATATACTTTGCATGTTGCACATGGCCAGCAGGCTATAATAAAACACAGGCAGACCTGCCCTGGACTTGAATGGAGTTAGGTGGATTGATTTTAGGACCATGGGTGTCGATCACGGGGATGGGGATATATCCCCCAATATTTCAGGTGGGGGGATGGCCTGTACAATCATCCCCCAATAATTCACCATCAAAACAAAAAAAAATGAAGAGAAAAATTATTGATGAGAGCCCGATGAGAGTAGTTAATGGTTATTACTCGCAAGATGACCATCAATATACACATTTTGCTATCTCATTTTCATAATACATACATATATAAATAGAAAACGAAGTAAATGAGACAACCGTATATGAGACAAGAATAAATTGAATTCTCGCTCATACGGCTTCATCAGGAATTGATGAATTTATTCAATTTATTCAATCAACAGCATCATAGAAATGCAGTGCGCCAAATGCAAAGCCGCAGCGTTAAAAAGCAACGAGCTAAATGTTAAGCGCGAAGCGCAAAAGTGCAAAAAAATAGAGAGTGGGAGAGAGATAATGAGAGACAGAGAGGATAATAACCCAGGTAGCAAGCCCATGTGGGACCCACATGGGTCCCATATTCTCTGAAACATGGGCCCCATATGGAAAACCATCTGGGGCCCTAAGGCATCTGCACCCAAGAAGCATATGGGACCCATATGGGTAAACCCATATTAGACAGATGGGACCCAGATGGGACCCATACCAAACTGGGCCCAAATGGGTATGCCCAGCTTAATCCCATCTGGTACCCATATTGGTTAACCCAGATATATCCCATGTGGGTTAACCCAGATTTCCCCATGTTACCCATATGGGCATATTCATATTTTACCCATATGTGTACGCCCAGCTCATTCCCATCTGGAACCCATAAGGGCTGGCCCAGATAGATCCCATATGGGTTACTAAATATTGGCCCCATATGGGATACATATATGGGTTCCATTTAATAGCCCAGATGGCACAAGTGACCCAGATCATCCCCATATGGGCCCCATATGGGCTTGCTACCTGGGAAAAAGGGAAAAGGGAAGAAACGGGCAGAAGAAAAAAGGAAGGAGGAAGAGAAAAGGAAGAAAGACAAGAGAAAGAGGGACATATTATATTCCAGAATTTCCTTCAGGGAACTGATGTGAATGGGCGATGAAAAAGAGGTTGACTTTAAAGTAACCTACAATGAAATATTGCTCATGTTTATTTCTTACAATGTCAAAATTACTTTACGGGATCCCCTCCTAAAAAGCTTAGGCATGGGTGATGGTAGGTATGAGGTTAATGCATGATCAGGAATTAGTTGAGTGGATGGAAAAGAAGTGAGAAATAAGCTGAAAGAAACATGGAAAATTGCCATGGAATGATGGAAGGCAATGTGAGACAGGCCCAACATGTTCTAAAACAAGTAATAATATTCAAGAATAGTTATGATTTCTTTCACCTAGGAGTTCTTCAAAAACTAATTAAAAACGAGTAAATAATCAATGCCACATTATTGACAGGGCTTAAAAGGAAAGTGAAAAGAAAAACAAGAAACAAAAAGATTGAATGAAATTTGGGACTTTTTGTTTATAACACCCTTCCAATAATAATGCACCTTCTAAGACTGGTTATAGTTTTTGAGAAAAAAAATAGTGCTCTGGTCAGGGCCTTAGGGGAATATATTTTAGAGCGTATCTGGTATGATAAGTATATCTGGGTGAAGAAGGAGATAATGGAAGTTTGTTGTTTGGTAGTTGGAACGTAAGTTTTATATTATGTTTTTAAGAAACAGACAGTTTGTATGAGATCAGGAGTGGAAATTTTCTGTCATTTTGAGAACCAAATTTTGCATCAGTGATATTCTGTTTCATTGAATTGAGTTTCCCGCAGAGAGGATTCAGTTGGTTTAATTAAAGAAGGAAGAGAGTCAAATGAAGAACCAAAAGCAATATGTTTTTCATTTACTAATGAGAACTATGTTTTTTGAGATCTCCTTACACAGAATATTGGAATGGGTTTTTCACGATGAATGTTGTTTGGAGACATCAATATTCATAAATGTTTCTATCACCAGGAAGAGAATTTTCTGTCTACCTGAACCTTTCCTGGTTGCTTATTAATGCATTGGCCCACTGGTAACATAATACTTTCACAAGTTGATAACCCTCACCATTGGATTTTGTTTGGTAATGTCTAAATTTCGTTTAAAAATAGATGATATCAGTCTGGTAGGCCTACACTGCAGGCAAGAGTCAGGACTAACATTTAGCATGTTATTAATTTTATTACCACTCTTATATTCTCTGAAATGTTATCTTTATTGAGGGTGACTTGAAAAAGTTAATAACTTGGAAGGGAGGGGGTGCAACCTGCCACACGCTTCTACCTCTAATTGCCCAGGACCAAAATCCAATTGAAACCAGTTGAAATCTCCAACTGGTTTCAATTGGTTTCAACTGGTTTCAATTGGTTTCAATTGGTTTCAATTGGAATACAAAATTTCCATTTGAAACCAATTACCGAACTGGAAAATATTGTTATGGGGTGTCATTTCCAGTTCAAACCAATAAGAAGTGCAACTGGAACCAGTAAGATAATTTTTCCAGTTACTCAATTGGTTCCAGTTAGAAGCCATTTCCAGTTACCCAACTGGTTCCAGTTAAATTAGCATTCATTTCCAGTTAGAAGTCATTTCCAGTTACCCAACTGGTTCCAGTAAGAATTCATTTCCAGTTAGAAGTCATTTCCAGTTACCCAACTGGTTCCAGTTAGAATTCATTTCAAGTTAGAAGTCATTTCCAGTTACCCAACTGGTTCCAGTTAGAATTCATTTCCAGTTAGAAGTCATTTCCAGTTACCCAACTGGTTCCAGTTAGAATTCATTTCCAGTTAGAAGTCATTTCCAGTTACCCAACTGGTTCCAGTTAGAATTCATTTCCAGTTACCCAATTGGTTCCAGTTAGAATTCATTTCCAGTTACCCAATTGGTTCCAGTTAGAATTCATTTCCAGTTAGAAGTCATTTCCAGTTACCCAACTGGTTCCAGTTAGAAGTCATTTCCAGTTAGAAGTCATTTCCAGTTACCCAACTGGTTCCAGTTAGAATTCATTTCCAGTTAGAAGTCATTTCTATGCAGTTACCCAACTGGTTCCAGTTAGAATTCATTTCCAGTTACCCAATTTGTTCCAGTTAGAATTCATTTCCAGTTACCCAATTGGTTCCAGTTAGAATTCATGTCCAGTTAGAAGTCATTTCCAGTTACCCAACTGGTTCCAGTTAGAAGTCATTTCCAGTTACCCAACTGGTTCCAGTAAGAATTCATTTCCAGTTACCCATTTGGTTCCAATTAGAAGTCATTTCCAGTTACCCAACTGGTTCCAGTTAGAAGTTCAACTGGAACCAGTAAGATAATTTTCCAGTTACCCATCTGGATCCAATTGAAACCAGTTAATTTGCATATTATCTGCTTGTGTGCAGATCAATGTTTTTATGTAATTTATTTTGATTTACAACGTATTTATTAATTAATTTTCATTTGCAAGTAATGCATTTGTTTTAGATAGGGGAGAGCGGGGAGTGTTCGCCCTATTTTTTTATCTCACTCTTCTAGAGCCGTCATTTCATAAGCAGGAAGACCATACTTTCTCATGTATCAAGGCAAAGGTAACGTCTAGCTAATATCCCATTCTCCTGGAGTCAGGCACATAGTTTTCACAGAAACGAACCATAAATTCAATTGAAACAAAAGGGCGAAGCTGCCCCACCCTGGGGCTGGTTCGTCCGTTTGGCAGGGTAGGTACGCCCTGTTAGGAAAAAAACAATGATACATGAAACAAATAGTGTGTTTTAAAACATCAAAACATTTATTTAACAGGAACTAGAGCCAACGAAAAAATGATGATATAGGGTAGGAACAAATAAGCTTAACCAAGGTGTACTGGGCGTAGAACTGGTGATAAAATTAGTCGGATTCACTCGTCCAGAATGTATAGTAAGCAAATATTAACCGACTACGAGGGTAATGGTACAAACTATCACCGAGGCTATGATATTTTGTATCCATTGCCCGAGTAAAGGAGGTTAATTTTTTGTTTTATATCCCACATCGGCAATAAGGTCTATTTAAAGTAAATTTTACATAATTAAAAGAACTAGGTTTTCGCTCGCGGAGTTCTGATTCTGCAGACAGTTTAGCTTCAGCAGACATCGGTGACACTGACATTTCGCGTAACCTACTTTAATTTGCTATGCTTATTCAATGGGCAAGTGGGGCAGCAGCAAAAAGTACTATCAATCGTGACAAAAGTACTGTACAAAAGTACTATCACACCCCTAGCTCACGGCCATGAAGTGATGGTAAATCTATCATTGATCATGTGACCTCGTTAAGACCAATCAGATTTCAAGATTCTTAGTATGCGGGATATAATTTCAACTTCGCTTGCGGCAAACAAAGACCAAAATGTCTTTCAATTCAACAAAATATTTATCCAAGAGGAACTACAATCAACAAAATAATTTCCAACATAGTATGGAGAACAATAATAAGCTGTACCAGGCATACTGGGCGCAGAACAAGAACAAGTGATGTCAACATTAAACGGATTCACCTGACCAACGACTACACCTAACCATATCGACAACTATTTTCTTGACCCACTTTTCAAAATGGCAGTGTAGGCCATAGCAACTGAGATGATAAAAATCCCATCAGATTATTCTGTCTGTAAAATTGTATTATTTTTTAACACAATTAATAAAAATACCGCTACAAACAATTTGAATGAAATGCTATGGCAACAGCAGTTTATCGTATTTCGTATTTCTTATTTCTTATTTTAGTGTCCATAACTTATTTTTTCCACATCCGTTAGTTGCATTTGCACTACGATATTATATTGTATTAACTTCTTTTTAAAAATCTTTCTCACCGCGCCATGTCAAATTATCGACGATCTTCTTCAGCATATTTTGTACCGAGCCTATTCTTTACAAGCTTTGCTTTTTATTAGGTTTCATCATATTTCACTATCAAATAGATATATTCGTCTTTTTGTGAAAGCTATTAAATAACTCGATCAATAACTTAATTTGTAACATGTATCTAATTTCCTTTTGTGTAATTATAATTTACAAAGAATTGTTTTTAATTGTGTTATTTGTATCATGTGAAATATGGAAACAAAAAACTGAAGCTAAAACTGAAACTTGTTTCCCACGAAGAAGAAGGAAACAATGTTTTTCATGTTAAAAAATTGCAATTGGTACTAAAAGTCGTTAAGCATGAATTTCCTGTGTTTTTTTCTCTCTTCCAGGAATCACAAAAAAGCATTCTCCTTCCCAACATTACCAATCACGCAATGTGATTTCACAATTTTTGTGTGTGAGAAATCATTGAAAGAAATGCCACGAAAGTTATGTTATGTAATATATCATTCTATATAGGCGTGGTCACACGATGTGACCCCTTTAATATAGGCCTATATGGATTTGACGTGACATACAATATGAAGTCGTTTATCAAGTAAATGTATTCAAATTCATGGATTATTCCTTCCCAGGTGTGTGTGGTGCTGAAGCATTTAATTCACCTGCTATTATGCTTTGTACTGCAATAGCTAGAACGCGTATTGCATAAATAAGTTGGTTCTCTTCTGGTGTGAAGGTTTCTCATAAATAAAATAGATTTGTCAACTGCTATATTTTAGTATTTTTTAATGAATAAGCTACAATTGTGCCCCTGTAATGTATTTTTCACCAAATGTAATTTCTATCTTCTCAGCTATGATTTTTCCTCATTAAAAAGTAAAGGTTTTGCTATTGATTAAAAAAATCTTTCCAACTAAAGCTTGGTGCATGATACATGTACAACTCCCATTTGTACGTCACATTTTCAAGAAAATGGCTGCGCCCATGCCATGCTAAAAGGCATCACATCATGCCAAGAATATCTTCATTTATATATCTCTTGTGCATTTTCGTAAGGAATACTGTGCATCAATAGGCAGGAATACATCTCATGTTTAAGAATATCGACATTTATTCTTTGGGGGTAAGGTTTCCTTTAAAGATTTGAAGAAAAAATAAGAATTCAAAATTAGCTGAAGTGTTTGTGTGTTCTTTCATTGTATCCGGTTACTAAAATCACAAGTTGCTTATCCTTCATTTGTTTTGCCTTAACATATATTCAACCAACGTGAAGATAGATATATAAAATGTAATATGAAATAATCCAGATAATAACCAGATATAACAAGCCTGTTAAGAAGCTATGGCCACAGCAGTTTATCGTATTTCGTATTTCGTATTTCTTATTTTAGTGTCCACAACTTATTTGTTCCATATCCGTTTGTTGCATTTGCACTTCGATATATATATTGTATTAACTTCTTTTTTAAAATCTTTCTCACCGCGCCATGTGAAATTGGAACAATTGAAACCAGTTGCCAACTGGTTCCAATTGAAACCAGTTGAAACCAATTGCCAACTGGTTCCAGTTGCCTAATTGGTTTCAACTGGAACCAGTAACTGTTGTTCCAATTTCCCTATTGAAACCAGTTGGCAACTGGTTTCAATTGGTTTTGCTCCAATTGGTTTCAACTGGATTTTGGTCCTGGGTGGTTGCTTTGATCTATTGCCGAAAATATTTTGGCACCTATCATCCCCCCAACCACGGATACAAATCGACACCCCTGTTTAGGACCCTGTTTATGTTACTAGAGACTTAGGAGAGAGGATTTTAGATGAGGAACTGAGTGAGTTTGGGGAGTAAATTGGATGATTAAATTAAGAAACTGAAATTTTGTAGAATTCAAGTGAATTTCAATTTTTTCTTTAGGAATTGTTTTTTTGTGTAAGAAGGCCTTATTTGACTTAGATATTTATTTGACTCTTTTCCTTAGATTGAAATGTAAAATATATATCGTTTTGACAGTTTCAGGTTTGTGGTGCAATCAGGGGCGTCGCTAGACCTTTTTTCAGTGGGGGGTGTAGAGGCCACCGATTACCGACAAAACTAGCCACCAATTACCGACAACATTTTATGTCCCAATGTATACAAATTTAACCCTATAAACCCGGGGCAGAAGGCTAAATTGTTGTTCCTATGAACTATCTATAGTACTTGCGTATGCGCAAATGGTCATTTTCCTCGACGACATAATTATACGAATTATTTCGTGAACTTAGTCAGCATCATAGCTATATATTTAAATGCAGGCGCGTAGCGGGGGCGTTAGTGAGCAAGCGAATCACTTAAAGAGCGCGCGAAGCGCGCTCCCTAAGGGAGTGGGTGAAGGGCCTTCCGCGCGAAACGAAGCGCGGAAGCTTTGACGTTTCCTTAAATTATGAGAGAAGGCAGACGTTCCGTTGTATTGTTCTCGACTCTTAATCCTTATCTGAATTCAGTTTTCCCCCCTCCCGCGCGAAGCGCGGAAGCTTTGACGTTTCATTGAATTTTTATAGCAAGAAGACGATTCGTTGTACCGTTCGCGACTCTTAACCCTAAATGTCTAAATTCAGTTTTCCCCCTCCCGCGCGAAGCGCGGAAGCTTTGACGTTTCCTTAAATTATGAGAGAAAGCAGACGTTCCGTTGTATTGTTCTCGACTCTTAATCCTTATCTGAATTCAGTTTTCCCCCTCCCGCGCGAAGCGCGGAAGCTTTGACGTTTCATTAAATTATAAGAGAAAGAAGACGATTTTTTTGTGCCGTTCTCGAAATTATCTGAATTTAGTTTCCATCTCCCGCGTGAAGCGCGGAAGCTTTGACGTTTCATTAAATTATTAGAGAAAGAAGACGATTTTTTTTTGTGCCGTTCTCGACTCTTAACCCTAATTGTCTGAATTCAGTTTTCCCCTTCCCGCGCGAAGCGCGGAAGCTTTGACGTTTCATTGAATTTTTATAGAAAGAAGACGATTCGTTGTACCGTTCGCGACTCTTAACCCTAAATGTCTAAATTCAGTTTTCCCCCTCCCGCGCGAAGCGCGGAAGCTTTGACGTTTCCTTAAATTATGAGAGAAAGCAGACGTTCCGTTGTATTGTTTTCGACTGTTAATCCTTATCTGAATTCAGTTTTCCCCCTCCCGCGCGAAGCGCGGAAGCTTTGACGTTTCATTAAATTATAAGATAAAGAAGACGATTTTTTTGTGCCTTTCTCGAAATTATCTGAATTTAGTTTCCCCCTCCCGCGCGAAGACCGGCACAAAAAAAAAATTCATTGAATTATTATAGAAAGAAGACGATTCGTCGTACCGTTCGCGACTCTTAACCCTAATTGTCTGAATTCAGTTTTCCCCCTCCCGCGCGAAGCGCGGAAGCTTTGACCTTTTTCTTTAAATTATGAGAGAAAGCAGACGTTCCGTTGTATTGTTCTCGACTCTTAATCCTTATCTGAATTCAGTTTTTCCCCCTCCCGCGCGAAGCGCGGAAGCTTTGACGTTTCATTGAATTATTACAGAAAGAAGACGATTCGTTATACCGTTCGCGAATCTTAACCCTATTGTCTAAATTCAGTTTTCCCCCCTCCCGCGCGAAGCGCGGAAGCTTTGACGTTTCCTTAAATTATGAGAGAAAGCAGACGTTCCGTTGTATTGTTCTCGACTCTTAATCCTTATCTGAATTCAGTTTTCCCCCTCCCGCGCGAAGCGCGAAAGCTTTGACGTTTCCTTAAATATGGGAGAAAGCTAGAAGACGATTCGTTTTACCGTTCTCGACTCTTAATCCGTGTCTGAATGAAGTTTCTCCTATCCCGCGCGAAGTGCGGAAGCTTTAGGGTTTCATTAAAATATTAAAGGAAAAAGACGATTCGTTGTACCGTTCTCGACTCTTAATATTTGTTTGAATTTAGTTTCCTCGAAAAATTTAAACCTCTGATTTCTTTAGCTGATATCATAGGAAATTGATTTTTTTAGAAAATACAAGTATTATAGTTGTAGTCTCTCTCGAAGTCATCACAGCGGATAAAAAGTCACAGTTCGTAGGGAAAAAAAACTTGTCAGCCGACCGACATTATACATCTCACCGACTTCAAACTTCTTCGTTGATAATATAGTACACGAGGATCGAGCAAGGATACCGACACAGCTGACCCGACAAAGCAACATATTTATGCGTATCTTTCTTGCTCCCTCGACGAGACGACTCCACCAACAACCCCCCTCTCTCTTTTACTCCCACCCCTCCTCTCTCAGACCCTTACCTCCCCCTCTCTCTCCTCTCTTTCATACCCCGTTTCTTCTGTTTCCTGTTTTTTCTTTTTTTTTCTTCCTTTTCTCCTTTTCTTTCTTTTCTTTCTTTTCCTTTCTTTCCTCTCCTCGCTCTTTTTCTTTTACTCTTTCTTTCTTTTTCTTTCTTTCCTTTCTTTTCCTTTTCTTTTTTTCTTTCTTTCCCTTTCCCTCTCTTTTTTCCCTCCCCCTTTTCTCTTTTTTCCCGACGGCAGCGCAATTTTACCGACAATATCCTGACAGGTGGGGGTGTCACCCCACACCCCCTTTAGAGACGCCCCTGGGTGCAATTGCCTTCGGCTCATGTTTGAAGAAAAAAAAACATTACAGAAAAACATCACGACTTTTATTTTCAAATAGATTCAAGTTAAAGGAAAGTTGAATTTCAACGGTTATTTTTTTTTTGTAAACGGTTTCCAGTGCCAATTTATGTGGATTTAAATTATTGGTGAATTGGAAAGTAGTTTTTGAAATGTTTAAAACAGAATAAGTTGTCATGTTTCATTTCACATCAGTTTTATTTTATTAGTTTACAATCGCATCGTTTTTCCAAACCCCGACCGCATATATAATAAACGTGACCGCGCGCTTGACCTCTGAACTGTTGTACCTGTCACCAATCTCGCAGCGCGCGCTATTTGATTTCGGATTGTGTATGTACGTGTATATAGGCATTGCCATTGGATTGATACAGTCGAGGAGACCGAGTTTTAAAAATATTAAAGGAGGATCAGGAAATTTATTGAATGTATCGGACAAAGTTACTGGACATGCTGAAATAAGTAGGAGGCTTATACCAAGTACATGGTGAGTAGGTCATAGTAATAATAACTAATTTTACTAGGGTATCATGACCGGCCAGCCGGCAGCCTGTGGTTGCGCTCAGGAGGACAAGGAAGCAGCACGCTCACTCATCACTCCGCCGGGCCGTCGGCCCGGCCGCGTCTTATTTTTTCGTACCACGGCGAGCCCAGATTCCTATTATATCATGAATATTCATTACGCAGGGTCGGGGAAAGTCTCGATTCTCTTGAATATTCATGTATGATCGAGGCGGGAACTATCCTACGCGTGTAGCATGCGCAGCATCGAATATCGTGTGTAACACGTTGGATTAATGGTAGGCCTATATAAAACGACATAGAAAAGCAATGTCATGGTCATTTAGATAATACAGTCATAAATGCTGTGTTTATACTAGTAAATGCCAAAATGTCAGTAGAAGATTATATAGCATATATTTCAAGCAAGAGTCTTGATAGGCAATTTATGAGTAGCTTAGGCCTACCGTACTTTTCTGAGGTCAAGTTGAATCTAGTTCTTTTCATGAAGGGAAAATAATCAGTTCGCTGTTTGCTTTTTAAATATTACAAGCAGAGGTTGAATTTTGGTAATGAATATGTGATACATTATTATAAACATGAGTTAAATTCAATTGGCAAAGGTGACTTTGATACACTGCTTGTATATAGTGACTTAGTTTTGTCCCTTTGGTTATCAATTAGTATTGAACAAGTCTGTATTTGATGCTTAGGAAAGAAAGCAGTTATTTAATCCGGTTAGAATTGGTGAGAACGAATATAGCACTCTGTGTCACAAATAAATCCTTATTCGTTAAATACGAAAGAGTATCTTTACGAGGATGAAATACGTAGCTATAGAGTTTGATTTCATAAGTCATTTATTATGACAGGTACATAGTATGTGAAACGACACATCATGCAGGCACTGAAGTAATTATTCAGTGGTAATATTATGCAGTTAAGTGAGCATGCATAGATCATAGAAATAATTAAAGTGCAATACACAGGTATTTATTTTTGCTAAATGTCTGTAAATATGTAGGCCTATTCTTGTTATTTAATTTTAATACAGATTGAATTGTCACTACGACCCAGTCTGAAGAATAAAACGTCAAATCCAGTTTTATCAAATTCACATTTGCTAATTGAACTTAACTCATGTTTATACTGTATCACATATTCAATACCAAAATTCAACCTCTGCTTGTAATATTTAAACAAGCGAACCTAGAACTGATTATTTTCCCATTCATAAAAAGAACTAGGTCTAGATTCAACTTGACCTCGGAAAAGTACTCATAAATTGCCTATCAAGAGAACAATCATTTTACTCTTGCTTGCCAATATATGCTATATATCTTGTCTACTGGCATTTTTTTTGTTTGCATTTATTAATAATTAAACACAGCATTTATGACTGTATTATGATCTAAATGACCATGACATTGCTTTTCTAATGTCGTTTTATACCATTAATCCAACGTGTTACACACAATATTCGATGCTGCGCATGCTACGTATGTAGGATAGTTCCGCCTCGATCATACATGAATATTCAAGAGAATCGAGACTTTCCCGACCCTGCGTAATGAATATTCATTACGCAGGGTCGGGGAAAGTCTCGATTCTCTTGAATATTCATGTATGATCGAGGCGGGAACTATCCTACATACGTAGCATGCGCAGCATCGAATATCGCGTGTAACACGTTGGATTAATGGTATAAAACGACATAAGAAAAGCAATGTCATGGTCATTTGGATAATACAGTCATAAATGCTGTGTTTAATTATTAAAAATGCCAAAAACGAAACAAAATGTCAGTAGACAAGATATATAGCATATATTTCAAGCAAGAGTAAAATGATTGTTCTCTTGATAGGCAATTTATGAGTACTTTTCGAGGTCAAGTTGAATCTAGTTCTTGTTATGAATGGGAAAATAATCAGTTCTAGGTTCGCTTGTTTAAATATTACAAGCAGAGGTTGAATTTTGGTATTGAATATGTGATACAGTATAAACATGAGTTAAGTTCAATTAGCAAAGGTGAATTTGATAAAACTGGATTTGACTGACTTCTGGTGTGTTTTATTCTTTAGAGGTCGTAGTGACAATTCAATCTGTATAAAAAAATAACAAGAATAGGCCTACATACAGACATCAAGTTAGCAAAAATAAATACCTGTGTATTGCACTTAAATTATTTCTATGATCTATGCTCACTTAACTGCATAATATTACCACTGAATAACTTTAGTGCCTGCATGATGTGTCGTTTCACATATGATGTACCTGTCATAATAAATGACTTATAAAATCAAACTCTATAGCTACGTACTTTATCCTCGTAAAGATACTCTTTCGTATTAAACGAATAAGGATTTATTTGTGACACACAGTGCTATATTTGTTCTCACCAATTCTAACCGGATTAAAATAACTGCTTTCTTTCCTAAGCATCAAATATACACACTTGTTCAATACTTGATAACCAAAGGGACAAAACTAAGTCACTAGTCTATACAAGCAGGGTATCAAATTCACCTTTGCTAATTGAACTTAACTCATGTTTATAATAATGTATCAAATATTGAATACCAAAATTCAACATCTGCTTGTAATATTTAAAAAGCAAACCGCGAACTGATTATTTTCCCTTCATGAAAAGAACTAGATAATTCAACTTGACCTCAGAAAAGTAGGCCTACTCATAAATTGCCTATCAAGACTCTTGCTTGAAATATATGCTATATATCTTCTTCTGACATTTTGGCATTTACTAGTAATTGAACACAGCATTTATGACTGTTTTATCTAAATGACCATGACATTGCTTTTCTATGTCGTTTTATACCATTAATCCAACGTGTTACACACGATATTCGATGCTGGGCATTCTACACGCTTAGGATAGTTCCCGCCTCGATCATACATGAATATTCAAGAGAATCGAGACTTTCCCCGACCCTGCGTAATGAATATTCATGAAATAATAGGAATCTGGGCTCGCCGTGGTACGAAAAAATAAGACGCGGCCCGGCCGGGCGGGGTGCAGCATGCGGATCACCCCCTTTGCTCTAGAGCCCAAGATGCATAGGTTTGGGTTTAGTTTTTTCTAGCATGGTTACTGGTAGAGTATTGAGTAGATAATTGAATACATTGGGAGGCATGTGCCTTCAGGCAAATTTATCATTTTAACTTAATAATCTTATTTCCTTATTATACTGGCACTGAATAGGCCTAGGCTATAGGCTATACTGTATTGTAGACTAGACCGAAAATTTCTGTCTCTTTCGTTCGTTAGCCTCTGATTTGGGTAGGGTCGGCTCCTCTCTTTAGAGACAGAAGCCGACCATAGGCACTCCTGTGCAAGCGTTTTGGCCATTTATGGCCAAAGAACTTTGCCCAAAATAATCAATTTTACTTTTAGCGGATTCATATCCGATGCATTTATGTTTGAAAATTAGGCCTAGGTTAATACATCGGTTCCACTTACCAGATTGACTGTATGATGCTTTTAAGCTAAGGGTCTTTTTTCCGGATTTTCATCGCCGAAATGGAGCTCCGTGTTGAAATTCTTGCAGCCGTATTTTAAACTGTTAGTGTTACTGCGTATGAAGGAAGATGACGTCATCCATTGACAGTAAAGTTTAAAATACGGCTGCAAGAATTTCAACACGGAGCTCAATTTCGGCGATGAAAATCCGGAAAAAAGACCCTTAAACGCATCATACAGTCAATCTGGTAAGTTGAACCGATGTATATTAGCCTAGGCCTAATTTTCAAACATAAATGCATCGGATATGAATCCGCTAAAATTGAGTATTTTGGGCAAAGTTCTTTGGCCATAAATGGCCAAAACGTTTGCACAGGAGCGCCTATGGTCGGCTTCTGTCTCTAAAGAGAGGAGCCGACCCTACCCAAATCAGAGGCTAACGAACGAAAGAGACAGAAATCTTCGGTCTATGAATACTGTAGCCTTAAACTTAGCCTTTAACTTGGTCTAACTTGGTGATAAATGTGAAATATTGATAGGCCTATTGATATCTAACTTGGTGATAAATGTGAAATATTGATATTGAAATCGCCAAGCCTTAAACTTAGTTAATAAACGGCTCCCATAGACGTGCGCGGAGAGCTATGTAAACAAACCCTAAAATGCGTCCGAAATCACCCCTTCCCACACCCGAGCAATATTGGACAGTGGCCTTGATGAATTTTATGCCACTTCTAGAGTCTACTAGATCTACTAATTTAATTATTGCCTACGAAAATTAAAAATCGTAGTTAAAAATAAGGAAATATTAGCAAATATCTTACCAGAGCGATACAGCTTGGGTACTTCTCCACATGTCCCGTGTGACTTTCACTTTGCATTACAATAATGTTGACCTCTTACTCATGCTGACGGCATTTCCGTAAAGTTTGCTGTATAACAGTAACACTTCCATGTCAAAATTAAAACAAAATTATACAATCTTCAATACAAACATACATATAATGAGATATCTGTAGTGGGAGGGAGGATCATGAAAAGCACATAAATGGCTTGTTAAAATGATCCCCACAAAATATACAAAATAACAATTAAATCACAGATTAAAACAAAAATGGGGCAATGTAAATTGCAATTTAAATCAAGGTAATTTGAATCACGCCAACCCTGGTGAAACTAGAAATTAGATCTAACCTAGATCTAGATTCGTAAACTCAAATCAGAAAATTTCACAAAATTTGAGCGTGGTTGCAGTTCATGAGAAATGATCCTTGGCCAACATGTATATACAGTGTATACATGTATATATGTGCAATCATTACAGGAATAAATGTTTCTTCTATTACTTTACTTTACTTTACTTTAATCCAGCGATGCTATAGGACTATCTACTGTATGCCTGTTCATCGATCGTAGATGTCTTCTTCAGTGATTATACATTATCCTTGTCATTTCAAATTACATAAGTGGGAGAGAACAAAAATGTGTGCAAACTTGCAAAAACAGCTTATACAGCTTATACATGTAGCTACTAGTCGCAGATTGTTTACAAAATATTTAATTTGCTGTAAATGCTATTGCCTATTCTTCACCAGCACGGAACGAAGGATTGAACTGATTTGATAAGATGGAGTCTGACAGCCTTCCGTTCTCTGTGACTCTGTCTGATGATATCACACCGCCATTATCTCCTGTTTTACCACAAGGTGATGATCAGCAACAAAAGAGAATAAAACTTAGTCAGGATCTAGGTAAGTTATATCATATTGTAATTACCCCCCAACACCCTATATGTATATGAAAGATTGCCATTGCCAAAACTATTTCCTTTTTTTAATTGGTTGAATTTTGGACGAATTGTTCTGTCTAGGCTATGATAAACATATACATATTTACATTATATTTATGTAGAAAGTTTCGAGCAAACAAGGAAACATGCATCTGCACTGCACCTCAACAGTACAACAATATTACACCTGACAGTGGCTTGTGCTGCAATTGAAGAAGAAAAACTTCCTCACCGTTTAGTCTTTATGAATGATTTTAAAGAATGTGAAAACAGTCATATTGCCAAATTGATATAAATGAATTAGTTTATTAATGTTTCAAATAACTTTGCTTTCAAGGAGTTTTTTTTCTTTCTTCATTTTTCTTTTTTTTTTTCTTTTCATTTTTTGATGTTTAACTTTGTTGTAGTATAGTTCTAATTGGGTATCTAAAACCAGGACAGATTTTTTTTGAGTCTTGATGGTTTATACTTCACACAGATATCCCTTGGGCACCGCCTAGGTTTGAATGTTCTCGTCACAGACAAAGCTCATCGTCATGGTTACCCGATAGCAATGGATTCCTAGCATCCCGAACTATTAGCAGGTCAGTGATCTCTTGTTTAGTATAAGAGTATTAGTTGGGTAATTACTTTAGCTACCTGCAGGCAGGTCTTTATCATTTGCAGGTACATGTAGTTTGGTAATACATGTACAAATAGCTTACCTTAAACCATTGAGTCACTCCTGAATTAAAGCCTATGGGAATAAGAGAATTCAGTAGTTGATGGGTTAATAAATACAAAGATCTGTGAGCACTGCAGTGTATTATATGTGGTTCTGCAATCACTTCTAGACAGATCATTAATCCCTCTGTAAAATGTAAATTAATAATCTCTTGCTTACAGGCAGATCTAAATCTCTGACTCATAAATCAGCTTTTAGGTGCTCCAAAGTGTATCATTGACCAATACAGTCACAGTTCTTTGGTCCACTAAATCAGGTTATTGTTGCATAACGCTTGTTATCAATAACAAATTGCGATAACTGTTATAAGCTACTGAAATCTTGGCATTTGATTGGCTGAGAGCAAATTTGTCCAAGAAATTTAGCATTTGTTATTGAAAACAAGTTTTATGAAACAGGGCCTGGATCCTTGTATAGTATACAAATATTGACTGCTTTGAGGGGCATAGTTAAAACTATTGCCCAAGGTTATCTCGAAACTGAACTGTGACCCGAGACGGAGGCAAGGGGCAGAGTGCAGTCTTGAGATCACCGAGGAGGTATAGTTTTAACCATAACCCCCAAAAATAAGCAGTCAATATTTGTTTCATATACCGCATCCCCTTGTGTCTATTCTCAAAAAGAAATATGCCTGTCAGAGTGAATTTATTTGTAGAGTCTAGAGAAATATATATATACCAATCTATTAAAGCGCAATGTGCGTATCCATTTTTAACTTCATGCCTAACCATTGTGTCCTTGCATTGTACACGCAAGTAGAACTACATGTATGCCCGGGCAATATATCTATACTATACTGCCCAGTAGTCAGAAGCGAATTTCGTGCCTGACCAATCAGAGGACTAGAATCGGTATATGTGCGGTATACATATGATAAAAAAATACTGTCTTATTAAAACATTTATTTTTGATTTACAATTGATTATATTCAGAGCATTATGTCATACATGTATCCATAGAAATTACAAATGAATGATTTGATGTTTTAGGCTCCTTGATGGTAACGTCGTGGAACAGCATGAAGAATTGACTACCCAACTCTTTGGATTCAGTTATGTCACCACCACAGCTCTGCTTGACCAAATATCACATCTCTTCTCTACCCTGAGGTAATTATTATCATTTGTACACATGTTCTCTTTATTACAGTAAATTAGGCAAGAGGACATATTTAAATGTTCTTTCTGCATCTTTGACTTTAATAAATAGTTGATGAGGAGGAGGAGGAGAAGGTTGGTGATGGTGGTGATGGTGTTGTCTTTAGTGATGATGATGATGATAGTGATGATGACAATGATTTTGATGGTGACGATGATGGTAGTACTAAATATGGACAATGTTAATTAATAGTACTCTTGTTATGTTGATGGTGACGATGATGGTAGTACTAAATATGGACAATGTTAATTAATAGTACTCTTGTTATGTTGATGGTGACGATGATGGTAGTACTAAATATGGACAATGTTAATTAATAGTACTCTTGTTATGTTGATGGTGACGATGATGGTAGTACTAAATATGGACAATGTTAATTAATAGTACTCTTGTTATGTTGATGGTGACGATGATGGTAGTACTAAATATGGACAATGTTAATTAATAGTACTCTTGTTATGTTGATGGTGACGATGATGGTAGTACTAAATATGGACAATGTTAATTAATAGTACTCTTGTTATGTTGATGGTGACGATGATGGTAGTACTAAATATGGACAATGTTAATTAATAGTAGGCCTACTCTTATTATGTTGATGGTGGTGATGATGATGTTTACATGTATGTCAGTGATGACATTGATGATGATGATGATGATGAAGAGAGAAATGTAAAATATATTATACTTGCGTCATCATTAAAAAAAACTGCTGTAGTTTACCACATCAAATCTAAATGAGTATAAACTTGACAAGATTGCAGAAAGTAATGTTACTCTCTCTCTCTCTCTCTCTCTTCCTCTCACTCTCTCTTTCACTCTCTCTCTCTCTCTCTCTCTCTCTCTTTCTCTCTCACTCGTTCCTTCTCTGTATCTATCTCTCTGTTTCTCCTTTCTGTTTCACTCTCAATCTCTTGCTGCCTGTCAGACAAGTGCTGGGTAGGATAGAGTCTTTACTAGGGAAGCAGAGTCATTGGTCTCTAACAGGTAGGTTCCTGTTTTATATTTTGCACATGTTTGATTCTTTTTCCTTGTTTGACATTGCAGATTGTTATCACAACAAAGGATTGTAATGGAAATAATAGCTTGCATAAGTTACTGTGATAACTTTATGAACCATGAAGGAAATTAGGTTCGGACTGCAGTTATTCAATCAAGTCTTCTAGACTGCTACTAAGAACAATAATAGAAATGTAAATTCTCTTAAAATAAGTAACAAAATTAATACAGGCAGCACAACAAAAAATGACCCTAATAATATGGGCAGTATTTATATAGATTTTTGGTGGACTGCCCTTCTTTTTCCCCCTTATTTTATGGATAACTTTCATTGTTGTTTTTTAGATGATGGGCTAAATACAAGTGTACATGTAGATTTTGATTACAGTGAAAATAAATGGATATTTTTAAATAAGAGATGTGTTTCAATAACCTAACAGCTGATTTAATTTTATTTTACAGATCCACTCATTGAAGCTAGCAGGAAGCTGAGAGAGCAAGTCTTACATTTCTTCTTCTACATTCATTCCTTCATACATAGGTTTGTATAAAAAGATAATGAAGGAGGAAGGTGACAAGAATTGCCAATATTCAGTAAAAAGTGCATGTAGACGGAGAGTTACAGATTTTTTTGGTTGTATTTAGTGATTTTATTGATCATAACACAACAGTTTGGTAACATACATTTTGTCCTTTTAAATGAATGTATTTGGCACATTGATAATCAATAATTGATAATCAACTGATACATACTTTTTTGTGAACATAGTTAACATACTAATTTGCTTTCTTGCCTCCTAAACTGTATAGAAAATAAACAAACAGGACAGGATTGGTATCGTATGGTTCAACTGGATTGGTAAAGCTAGTTTTTAATAATCAGTTTGATACTATGCCTGAGATTACATGAGAAGACTGCTGACAGGAATGTATGTTTGTTGTTGAACGTGTACTTAAAGTGTACCAATCACCTGAAAAAAGATAATTTGTGTATAGGAATTACAGGTAGAAAATCTATACCAGGGGAGTGTTTCACAAAGACTAAGATCGACTTTAAGTTGGACTTAACTATGGCAGGCCGTTCATGCCACTGTTTGCTCTCACCATTTACTGGCATTAGTCTCTCAAGGGATGTACAAATCGTGATCACAACTCTAGATAATTTACCTTTTTTGATAGTTCATTATTGAAGGGAAAAATATTATCTAAAGATCATAATTGAGAGACCAATGGTGAGAGCAACCAGTGGCATAAATGGCCTGCCATAGTTAAGTCCAACTTAAAGTTGATCTTAGTCTTTGTGAAACACCCCCTGGCATGCTATAGATCAATGGTTAAAGAGTACGAAGAAAAATAAAGGATAAAATAAAACTGCACACTGAGCCCTAGTCCGACAAGGGCCCTGTGCACTGTTCATTCAGTACAGTAACATGCAATGCCTTACACAGAGCTGCCAACCAGTACAATTTTATCGTATTTCGTACAAATTTTAGAAGTAAATACGACAGTACGATTTTTCCTCAATAAAATACGATTTTCAAAAAAATAAATAAATAAAAAATCAAAAAAAATCGTTCTCTCCCGTAAAGTATTCTTCAAGCATCTCACATCGGCAATTTGGGGATGGTCATTGGAAATTCATTGAACACACCAGTCATGACGAAATCATGCATACGGTATTCAACCAATGGTCCATAACAAAATTTCTTCCTGTTTGTAGGAACTTATGCAAATTGGCAACCCCCCCCCCAAAATAAAATAAATAAATAAAAATAAAAAAATAAAAACAAAAACAAAACACATATTCGCGGTGAGAAAGTACTTATCAATAAAAAATATGATTTTTATTTTGAAAATAGGTTTTTTGGGGGAAAATAATAAGATTTTTGTTCAGTTGGGGTTGGCAGCTCTGCTTACATCGAAACTTTGAAAGCAAAATATGTCGTGGTGATTGATACACTCTAAACTTTTATTTTAACCTTGCAGAAATATGTGAGCATGAGTACAATTGATATTCCATTAATATAGAAGTAGTATTACATGCATATCTATTCAATTAAACATTGTTTACTCTTACAGGTATTTGACAACATCCAAGTTAGTCTCTGCTCCAGCCTGCAATGAAGTGCCATCTCTCTACAGTCAGCAAGTAGAAGGTTTCCCTCTAAGACTAGCAGCTGAACTAGATAATGTATCTATGTTTATTGGGAGGCTCAATGAACTTTCATCATCCAGGCAGTACGCCATAGATAGACAGGTAAGTAGAAGGCTTCCCTCTAAGACTAGCAGCTGAACTAGATAATGTATCTATGTTTATTAGAAGGCTCAATAAACTTTCATCATCCAGGCAGTATGCCATAGATAGACAGGTAAGTAGAAGGCTTCCCTCTAAGACTAGCAGCTGAACTAGATAATGTATCTATGTTTATTGGAAGGCTCAATAAACTTTCATCATCCAGGCAGTATGCCATAGATAGACAGGTAAGTAGAATTTTTCCCTCTAAGACTAGCAGCTGAACTAGATAATGTATCTATGTTTATTGGAAGGCTCAATAAACTTTCATCATCCAGGCAGTATGCCATAGATAGACAGGTAAGTAGAAGGTTTCCCTCTAAGACTAGCAGCTGAACTAGATAATGTATCTATGTTTATTGGAAGGCTCAATAAACTTTCATCATCCAGGCAGTATGCCATAGATAGACAGGTAAGTAGAAGGTTTCCCTCTAAGACTAGCAGCTGAACTAGACGACTTTTTGCATTTGAAATATATTCCTCACATTGTAGAAAATTGGTAAGCTTACACTTTCAAGAATTTTTCCATATTTTTGGTCAATATCGCAAGAAAACTTCAATTTCTCAGATAGAAGAATTGCTGTTACCTTTCCTGCGTTATTTGGAAATGGATGATAGAATACTTAAGTTTAAATTATAAAAATGAGAGAGTGATCTCCTAATTAAACCATTAGATATGGATAATACACAGTTTTTTTCATAGACCACAGCCTGAATTATCTCAATCTCAGTATTTTAACTGCTTAATGCCATGATATACATTGTATATAATATTGACTGGCCTTGAGGGAGTTACTAGGATATATTGCCCTTACTAAAATCATATTCACCGAGTCAAAGATGAGGTCAATATGATTTTAGTAAGGGCATTATATTCTTGTATCTCCTGAAAGAAAAGCCAGTCAATATTATAATTATTACCTATCCCTTTGTGAATCAGGAAAGGGTACTGTACGGTTACTATACCCTGCTACTGTGCTGCACGTTAGTCAAACTTTGAGGCAATTCAGCTGCTTGGAAGGTCCTGGATGTTTAATGTTAAATATGTATCGAGCTCAATGTTGACTGCAATTATTGAAGACAAAGAGTGAAAATATCAGAGAATATTGCCCGCTTGGAACTGCTAGTTTGCGGGCATAATAATGCGTTTTAATTGCATGGTAGAATTACCTCAAAAAGGTAATAATCATTAATATTGACTTATTTTTTTCTTCTTTTTCCAGGCATCACATGATCATCTTCTTGTTCATTGTCATCTTGATGTCAGGTGGTACATCATTCAAACCCTCCATCATCTACATGTATCTACTGCAGGTAAGTAAACATGAGCTGCTATTCTCAAAGCTCTATTTAACTTTGTCATTTACTTCTATGCATCTGCCACTGAAGTTGGTATTTAAAGCATCATTTTGTTTTGGTTTCATCCACTCCTAACGAAAATTTAGATTATCATTGTCACAAACATATTATGAAGGTAACAGATAATCCTTAACAAACTTTAAATAGGTTTATCACATACTTTCTTGGGCCGTTTGGAAAAAGATAGAAATCGATCAATGAATTGTTGAATTGTACATGTACATGTATTATTATTGTTCGTAGCTATGTTCAGCTCTTCAAATGTTTATAATAAGAATGCAGGCTGTATAATTGGTCAAGTAGATATGTAACTGCATTATAATTTTTTTCCTCACCTCAATTAATATTTTAAAAATGAAAATGCAGACTAAAATGTTTTACTTTTTCATTAATTTTTAAGGAGTTGTCTATTTATTCATAATGTAGACCTGTTTTATTAAACAATTCGTGCACATTCTCTTTTGCTCTTCCATACCATTCTCTTTTGCTCTTCCATACCATTCTCTTTATTTGCAACTCTCACCCTCTGTCTCTCTCTCACACTCTTTCTCTCTCTCTCTCTCTTTCACACTCTCTAAATCTCTCTTTCTCTCTCTCTCTCTCTCACACACACTCTCTCTCTAACTCTCCCCCTTCTCTCTCTCTCTCTCTCTCTCTCTCTCTCTCTTTCACACACTCTCTCTCTCTCTCTCTCTCTCACACACACACTCTCTCTCACACACTCTCTCTAACTCTCCCCCTTCTCTCTCTCTCTCTCTCTCTCACTCTCTCTTTCACACTCTAACTCTCTCTCTCTCTCACACTCTCTAACTCTCTCTCTCTCTCTCTCTCTCTCTCACACACACACACACTCTTTCTCTCACACACACACACTCTCTCTCTCTAACTCTTTCCCTCTCTCTCTCTCTCTCTCTTAATGTAGGGTCATCTCATGAGATAGAAGTAGTGAATTGTTTTAACAAACAAGTTGAGAGATTGATGCAAGATCTTCTCGCTATCGCTACATTACGTCACAATCAGGTGAGATAATGCATTTCATTCAATTCATCTTACCAGTACATATTGATAGTTCATAAGATATATATGTGCCAATTATCATGCATAAAACACTGTATGAATTTTGTAAGAGTGGAATAAACAGGAAATTTTTACAAAGTATATTTGTCAGATCTCTAATAATATTGTTTTTATTTACGAGCAGTTATCTTTAAATGAAAGCCATTGGACATCAGACATATCTGAAGGAACTCTAACAGGGCAACTCCAAGACATTTGGTCATAGGGTGTCCCAAATCATGGACCTACATGTCACACAAAACACACAGTTATTAATATAAACTGATATCAGGGCCCCGTCTTATAAAGAGTTGATATTAATCGCTTTATTTGCGATTGATATCGATCGCAACTATGTACATAAGAGATAGGAGATTGCAAACTTGCGATTGATTGGAGGATTTATGATCGATTCGGATCAATTGTAACTCTTTATAAGACAGGGCCCAGATGTAATTTTACTTCAATTTCTTTTAATTTCATCTGTGCTTTTAGTAGGGCTATTAACATATCTGAAAGATTTTGAGAATGTTATGATCTTATTTTTATACTCTTAGCTATCTCTGAATGAAGTCCATCAGACATCCCTCTTTCCATGCACCTGTCTGAGGGAGATGTGGCTCCTACTCATCCACCTGCTGGATCATAGACACATGAACAACTCAGCCACGGTAAGTCTGCCCAATGCTGCAAGAAAATGTAAAATAACTATTGAAAATCAGCAAGATGTTATACTATGAGTGACTTCGAGTACTGCATTGCTCTTAAACTTTCAAGGTAGCCTACATGATTATAAAGTAAATGTATTTGTGTTTTTTTATAATTTGCATGGGAATTTTAGGAACTGCAGCAAAAGCAATAAACATAGACATAAGATTTGTTTTAATTTCATTTTATAGTTGTACATGCAAGAACAAAAAAAAAATGCAAGATAAAATTAATATGGAGTTCAGACTTCAGAGTTTTTTTTATTTCATTTGAATTCATCTCTATTTCACAAAGGTTGATGTTACCATTTTTTGGATAAGGCACATGAATTTGGTCTAATGAAAAATGCTTAAAAACAACCGAGTATATTGCTGTAAGAAGTCAAGAATTATATAGTGTTCTATAGTGAATGGTGTGGGCTAAACCTTAATATGACATTTTGAAAAACTAAATTGTCTTTTGCAAATGTTGATTTTCGTATCCAGAAAACCTTTGTTAAATCATTATTATCATTGTACATGATCATTAATTTGCAACGATATTTGAATGTTTTACAGTCATTTTGGGGCACCCTTCATCATCTACTGTGTCCTATACTAGAGAAGTCTGATGAACAACAGCCAGGAGGTGGGTGTAACCATAGTAACTAATTCAATTCACTTTTATAGGCCCTTGTGCTGTGCAAGTTAAATTTTGTATTGAACATGTAATTATCAATATTAAGTCAACATTTTGAGTGCTATATGTATTATTCTGCCCAATTTTAATATTATATAGGATATAGGTGAAGAATTAAAGCTTATTATTTTTGATACTGCAGTGAGGTTTAAGGCTACAAAGGTATGTATAAAGGTTGTTAGATAGTTAATCTACATAAGGATTATGATGATAATGATGATGATGATGGACCATTGGCATGCAAGGAGATCTACAGCTGTAAATCACATTTGGTACTAATCTATGCATCATTGTCCTGTGGACGATTGTTTCTTAGGAGTGACGGCCAAGGATGCTGAAGGTTTATGCTGGTGGTTACTGCAACAACTAGCATCTCTCTATCGGTATGACAAGACAGGACAAGAAACTACACAGGTAGTCACACACTCGTCACTCCTACAAACATTTACACTTCAAATTGGCAACAATAATATTTTCCTTTAATGCTAATATTGGAATGCCTTGAGCCAAGTGGACCTAAGTGCTATTTCTTTTTTGAAATGGGTCCGGAATTAAATTTTTGAGTCTGTATGCATGAGCCCTATGATAAAAACCTGAAATTTGGGAGCCTGGTCTGGACTCAGATTTTGTGTGCCCACTTGTCCCTGGTGCCTGCTAGTGTCCAGCTGTGCAATAATATTGTTGTTATCAATGGCTTTGTTATGTGAAACCAATCAGCGTGTTTCCACAGAAAAAAAGTGGAACACAGATTATCTTTTCCAGAATTAAAATACCGTGTCGCCGTTAAACCAATCTGTTTCCACAGAGCGCAGCATTCCGATTAGCCCCGATTCCGTGTTCCCAAGTCAGGCAAATACCATGTCAATCGGAAGTCAAGATTCATCCTTTGACCTTGATCGTGGATCCAGATCTACACAGGATTCCACGCGATCATATGTGGTTCGAACGAGTTGTTCTCCCTCCCGCATGATGTAACAAACAGCGAAACACGTCACAATGTATTCTTCAATGCGTGCAACACTGGACTGTGACCCCTACTTCTGCCAGACACGGTTTACGGTGTGTTTCCACAGCGATTTCACACGGATCAACACGGCAATAACCATCTCCCAGAGGTGGTAATCTCGGTCGACACGGGTCGCCAATAAACCGTGTATTACACGGTATTACACGGGTAATACCGTGTAACTTTTTTCTGTGGAAACACGCTGAATGTTAACTATGAACTTTGGGTCTTGTGGTTTGAAGGTAATGGTTCTCGCCATTGAGCTTTTTTATATCCTCATGAGACCAAATATTCTTTATTTTTTATTTCTTTCCTTTTCCTTCTATCAGCCCATTACTAGGAGTCACTGGTACTTGGTAGAGGATATTCTCAAGAAAGTCTTGTCTAAGGTAAGGGATTAACAAGTATTGAAATCAATTGTGTACAGTCTAATTTGTTCAGGTGATGTATTTTCATTTAGACAAAACAAAGCGTAAAATGAATCTTCTCAGAATTCTGCACAACTAGCTGTAATGCCAATGTTATCTGTGTACTTTTAATTATTTTACTGTTCTATTTTACATGGTCAAATAAGAAATTTGAGTGTTGGTATTTAACAAATGGAATTATAGTGAATTCTCTTTTTTTAAGTGCAAAACCTTCAGTTACTGTGATTTGAAAACATCAATTTCCGAAAGTCAACTTAAACATAGATCACAAAATAGATCACGTAATATGCTACTTAAAATTTACAAAGGATGATAGGGTTGATTTTAAAGCTCAGATATGGACTTAGTTACAAATATAGTTTTTTGAATTGAATAAGAAGATTCAAGAGATGTGGTCTGACAGATATGTAAGCAAAAATAGTTGGAGCACTAACTGTAAATGCATGAGTATGGGTATGGGGTTCAGATAAGATGAATATTTAACTGAGTATTTTACAATTTTGCAATGACAGAAGAGAGATGAATATTGATATTTATGACAGGATGCTGAGACATCAGAGGCAAAGCTCCTGTCCTATCTGAGACACCTCCTGGTCCTGTGTCAACTATGGGAGCCACATACCAAGATTCTTATCGGTCTATGGGATCATTTCTACAGGAAACTGGTATGTAACACCTATCAACTTGCTATTTATTTCCATAAAAGAAAGACATCAGAAAAAACAATTTTAGAGGCTGGCCAGTATTATACCGTATTGGTTTTGATGTGTGCCAAAGCTTCATGTTTGTTCGATTAATTGCATGTCTTACACACTGACTTGCTCTTGTCTACTTCATTGTTATGAACAGTGAGTGATTTCAAGTTGGGTGTTAGTGTTAGTGTTTAGAGCAGTCAAGAGCTCTTAAATCAAGCTAAAAATTTGCTGATGAAATTAAGAGCCCGATACCGATATCAATATTGATAGCTTAACACTAACACCGAACTGGAAATCAACATTTGCTTAATCCCTAGGGGCTAGTGTTAGTGAATAGGACATTTGTACGTAAAATATTAACACCAGCCACAAAGGTCGGTTCAGCAGACGACAATTTTGCAAAATCGATAACACTAGCTACCGGAAGTTGACGATATTCAGAGGTCAAAGCCTTAACACCAGCTGATTTCCATTTCGTTGTTTAGGGCTGGTGTTAGTGTGTACTAAACACTAACACCAGTCCTAAACACCCAACTTGAAATCACTCACTGTCTTGTCAGCTCACTTGCCACACTAGTCACTCCTAGAAAGGGAGGAAGCATGTATGAGGGAGGGCCAGGGAAAGATGCATTGTAGACCAACTATAGACTGGATATTGTATCTATTTAACATAGCCTTTCTACTACTTAAGGTGTCTCTCAAGAAATTGTTTCTTATGTGAGTCTGTGCTTGTAGACTATTCTAAGGGTGTGGGAAAACATTATGTAAATATATGAGTGACTTCAGTTCACTTCAATTTATTTGAATAAATGTCACAAACAAACAATTAAACAATGTGAGAAAGCATATAAAAGTGATTAATTTGAGGTAGTCTGTGTATGAATGATTTGTCTTTCAGAACCACCGTCTTACAGTTCCTGGGCAAGGCATTCAAGGCCTGGCAACTATCAGGTATGTCCAATGATAAATATCATCATCTTGAAACGTTATGCAATATGTAACCCGTGCTACTGCCATGAAGCTGTCAATACCTCATTGCAAGTGCAGACTTTATTTTTCATGTGACGGAAAACCTCCATCATGCATATATTCATTTCAGATATAATGGTTATCTAAACACAAGTGCAATTTGTGTGAACTACATGATCTCATTTATTAAAAAATTGTCACTTTTTTACCGTATTGTAGGTTGTTGGCTTTTGATCGTAGATTACATCCACTAAAACATTCACTGAAGTTATCTTCCATGTATTCAGTCATTACTTCATACATTATAAATGTAAAAGAGAATTCCCAGGTATTATCCAGTCGAAAGGACTTTCCTGAATGCTGTGAGCTCCTGTTGGTAGCCTGACTAGAGCACCATGAGCACCCAATGTGTGATAGATATGAGCACTTTACCAGCATTTTAATTTGATTATCATTATCTTGTTTATTGTGTAAATAATTCATGTATGGTTTTATTCTTGTCTTTCAGTAAATCAGCACTGGGATGGTTTCAGACTTGCAAGAAACGTTGTGATGATCAGAACTCAAGGTAAGAAATTACACCAAGGATGACATTAAATCCCATGTTACAAACGAACCCAATCTTGCTGGTATTATTATTATTATTATTATTATTATTATTATTATTATTTATTTTGCATTTCAAACATACAATAGAAGGTACAATAGAATGGCAACCTAGGATACAGAGTATGAAAGAATAAAATTGGCTTCCCCTGCTGCACTCCCGAAGTTGCCTGGAAGAAAAAAAGGAATGTGAAATTCCTATTACCCGTAAGTCTTTTCTTCCAACTCCAGGAAATGCAGCAGGGGATGCCTAAAATATTATACATAATCAGATTAAAAACTGACCAATTAGAATCCGTCTTTTGATGACGTACTCCTAATTATTCCAATCAGAATGCACTGTTGTTGATACATGTATCTTTAACCATTGAAACCAATCAGAAGACACCTTTCTGTTCGAACTCTCCAAGCATGAACCAATCGGGCTCTGTCTTCAATGAGTGACAGTAGCTACAATAAACCGTTTATGGTAATTTAGTAATTTAGTAATTTACACCTGAGATGACTGTTATTAGCCAGTTTGGATACACTTGTGAATGAGTTGAACCTACAATTTTGTAGCATGAGCCAAATGAGCAATTAACATTCATGGCTTATTACGTCAAGTCTTGCACACATTCTGTGGACAGATATATTTCTCGTATGTAGTATTGTTATATGTGAATATATGTCTACAGTCAAACCTGTATATATAAACCACTCGAGTCAGACAATAAATGTGGTCTTTATATCCAGGTGGCCTTTACATCCAGGTTCAATTAGTATATGTTTCGATAAGAAATGATGTTCAAGGAAAACAAAAAAGTGGTCTTTTCTATACAGGAAGGTGCCTAAAGCAGCAGGTTTGACTGCTTGTATCATCCTTAATACGGCAGTATTGTCATATGTGAATATATGACTAGTCAAAAGAGATTATTCCTAATCGTTTTGAGATGTTTAAATTTCTTTTTTGATTCAGTGGTGGGCAGGAGACGAGTTTTCATCTGTTCCTCCGTATCTTGGCTTGTAAGATGAAGAAATGGAATGCAGCTAATAACACACAGGCATGGAAACAGCTTCAAGGAAGGTGGGTACATTACATGTTGGGAATAATAGTAATAATGATAATTGCCTTTTACCCATGAAAGCATCATCAGCATCAGTGCTGTTCTTCCTGAGGGCCCTGTAATTATTATTACCCCGGCAAATGCCGAGTACCCATTTACACCTGGGTGGAGAGTGGCAAATGTGAATGTCTTGCCAAAAGACATTAGTGCCGGACTGGGATTTGAACCGTCAACCCTTGGATTGAGAGTCAAGTGCGTGAACCACTATACCATGACACCTCCACACAATTAAGCAAGTCAAAGGTATTTGGTAATGTTGTATTCGATACACTACTAAATATTGCAGACCACTATGACATTAAACGTATCATTCACCTTAATTCAATTCAATTCATTTATTTTCCATGTTAAAACAATGTGATCGTAATGATATGCTATTACAAATATAAGATTTAATCCAAATTTGAATTAATTGTTTCTTCCAGATTGTATTCAAAGTTTCACAGTCGTACCATGCAGGAGCTGGGGGATATTGGTCTGCAACATTTCTTTGACCTCTTCTTGACCCTTGCCCTCTTGGTTGACCTTCCATCATTGGTAAGAGTCAAATCATGATTGTGAACTACTGATTGTGTAAATATTCAGTGTGTTTTCTTTTATGTTTTGTGAAATAATATAGTGCATGTACAAAGTACAATTATGTGAAAGCTGTTAGAATTTTTCACCAACTTTGGTTCATTTTCTTCTTCTTTTTTTTTTAAATAGTAGGGCATACATGTACAAGTCCTCGCCTTACCTTGATTGTGTAGGATACATTGATCGATAAAACAAATTAGGAGATTAGCCAACTTATGAGTTATTATCATTTAAAAAACAATCCTTTTAATGGTATGTGTGTGTGTGTCTGTCTGTCTGTTTTCAGAGTGTTTAATCTCAATATGATACAACCTACATGCATTTGTTATTTAATGTGGCCTGATACATGCATGTGGAACACGTATATTTATATCACAACGATTTATATCATCTCTTTTGACTTATCTGCCACCCCACTTCTCCCCCTCCCTTTCTCTCTCTCTCTCTCTCTCTCTCTCTCTCTCTTCCTCCCCTTTCTCTCCCTTTCTTTCTCTCTCTCTGTTTCTATCTGTTTCATGACAGACAATCCGAGTACTTGACTTTGTTGACCTGGTTCCAGTCAACAACATGAACATGAGCAGACAGCTCTTGATTTGGAGAGGTATATATATATCCAATGCTTGTTGTTTGTTTGCTTGTCAGAGATCTGCTGGTTTTGTGCCCCCACCAGAGAATCTTTAATTCTGGGCCCCATCTTATTAACAGTTGCGATTAAACACAACTTAATTGTGATTGATATCTATCGCAACTATGTAAATAAGACATAGAAGACTGCAAACTTGCAAATGATTGGAGGACTTTCGATTGATTCAGAACCCGAGCCTGCATCGAGAGCAGAGGGGAGGGGCCTGCTTACACACAATGTGGTGACAATTATTTTGCACATATTTTTGTCTGCGAGGGTGAGGCAGATGATACTTCTGTGACTGAGAAATAACTTTCAATTCAATTCAAAGTAATATTTGTTTTCTTCCATTTCTGTTTTTCATATCAATAATGTACTCACATATTAAATTTGTATGAGATGAGCAATTTTGGTAATCCAGATTATTGTATGGAGCTAGAAATTATCTTAATCTTTGAAGTACGTTTACATGAATATGTAGGTATGCTGGTCATTAATATTTAATGCAAAATAAAGTTGTGCTTTTACAATAAGACACAAAATATGCTGTGTATTTATATATTAAAATTATGTAAATGATAACTACACCTGTATGCCTGTTTTGAATATTTGCTTATTTCTTGCGCTACAGGATTACTTGCTTTTTGTCTGGTTCACGAAGAAAGACAGTGTGATCTTGAGCTTGTTTCTGATAAGCTAATGACCTCCTTCAATACAGTAGTAAGGTGAGACATCATCTCACTTTATCCTTCCTTATCATTCGCAACTGTAACATTACCCTTATTAGGGATCGGAAAGGATACATTTTGATACCCAGTGTGAAGTATGTTTCTATTGGTGGTGTGGTGTTATTACAAACCTGCCAACTGTTCTGATTAAATCGGAATATTCTAATTTTCTGAATTTTTTAGGACCTAAAAATTTGGAGTATTCCGATTTTTCAAAGTTCTGAATGACCAATTTTATATATATATTGTTTGTTTGTTTTGTTTTGTTTGTTTTTAAAGCCAAATTTGGCTTGTTTTACCATGTGCCGTGATTTGAGAGTTTGCGTATAGCGTGCGTTGAATGGCTGCACGATCGAGCAGCGAATTTGTATTCGCTTTTTTGTACTAATTTCCCTCGTATTGCCTGTTACTCCGCTGCATACATGGCCATGGTAAGGCAGTGAGATCGCCTGTTAAGGGTACAGATTTCTTATTTTCAAATGTTGGCAGGTATGTTATTATGGTTATTGTTGTTTTATGCACTTTATACAAAATGTAATCCCAAAAGTTACTGGATACTTTACAATCAATACTGGATACTTTACAATCGTCAGAAATGCTGAAATATTTATGTAGTCAGTAACGTATGCGACAAACTACATGTACTTCAGCAAACTTGATTGAATTGTGTTTGAACAGAACTTACAACCAGATCAAGTGTGATTCTTTAAGGAAGTCAGATTGCTGGAATCTTATCGTGTGCTACCTGGAAGGAGTTCAAGAGGTCATTGATTCTAGCAACCTTCTTAATCTATCTGAGGACAAGTTCATTGGTCAGTCGCAAGATAATTCTATCATTTTGTTAATTCAGAGAATTTAGTATTAATCATTTTTAATATTTCAATGATAATTATTATCTTTATAACATTTATCCTGTTAGTATATACGTGGATTTCGTGTGGACACTCTGTCCACTGCCCAAGGAGTAATCTTTGCCATTTATTGTTGATTTTGGCAATCTTATACGTCTTCACCTGTTTAAATATTCAAATTTCCATAGAAAAGGGAGTTTTGATGCTCTATGATAGGTATTTTACTGTTTAGAGGTGAAAGAAACCAGGGAGGATCTTATGCTTAGTTGATTGTCATAGAGTTGTTCTGACCAGGAAATTTCTAAAGATTACACAGTTTTGCTTTAACGTGTGAAAACACATGCAAATCATATAGGGACTTATATATATATTTTTAATGGTTGCTTCCTGGTTGTGTCAACAGCTCAGATAGCCATGAAAGGTTGTTGAAAACATTCAAATTCTCATCAATAAAGCTTCCAATGAATGCCCCTTCCAGATCAAAGTATGGTTGAAGATCTTTCATGGACAAGTCTTAATTGATCTACATGTATGTTTCTGAGAGACTTGACATAACAGATCCCACTTGGGATTGAAACTAATAATCAACATAGATTTTTATGCCTCCGCTACAAAGTAGCCGGAGGCATTATGTTTTCTGGTTGTCTGTCCGTCCGTCCGTCCGTCCCGTTCTCGTGATCGCGTTATCTCAAGAACCGATCGATGGATTACCGCCAAACTTGGGTCATGTACGTATTTTGCAGAGCCAATGAATTGATTAGATTTTGGGGTCACGAGGTCAAAGGTCAAAGGTCAAAGGACTCATTATGTATGCAAAAATGGCTCGTGATCACGTTATCTCAAGAACCGATTGATGGATTACTGCCAAACTTGGGTCATGTATGTATCTTGCAGAGCCAATGAATTGATTAGATTTTGGGGTCACAGGGCTCATTATGTATGCAAAAATAGCTCGTGATTACGTTATCTCATGAACAGATTGATGGATTACCACCAAACTTGGGTCATGTATGTATCTTGCAGAGCCAATGAACTAATTAGATTTTAGGGTCATGAGGTCAAAGGTCAAAAGTCGTGGGGCTAATTATGTATTAAAAAAGCTTGTGATCACATTATCGTGAGAACCGATAGACAGATTACCATCAAACTCAAGACATGTGTATGTATATCTTGCAGAGCCAATGAACTGAGTAGATTTTAGGGTCGTGAGGTCAAAGGTCATGGGGCTCATTATGTATGCAAAAATGGCTCGTGATCACGTTATCATAAGAACCAACAAATGGATTACAATCAAACTTGAATATTAAAAATTGCTTCCAGTTTGGTTTGTAAAATTGCTCTATGGCGGAGGCATCATTTTTTACTGCGAGCAGTCGAAGTTCCATCTAGTATTTTCTTTTTTTCCAGCTAGTGGTCTTGGAGAGTTGTTATCATCGGCTGGAGAGCAGGAGATTAGATCTGTTCTCATGTTTGTGCAAACTATCATGGCAAGACATAGGTGAGCTAAATCTGTTGATTCTTGTTTTCATCTCTTCATGTTTACCTCTGATGTTCTCTAGGTCTCTCTATCTCTATATGTCTCTCCCTCTTTCTCTTTCCCTCTTTCTCATTCTGTCTCTCGTACATAAATTGACACATTGTGTTCAGATACTTGCCTTGACAATAAAAGCCTCATTCAGATATGAGACAGAGACTGCAGATGTTTTTTTTACTGACGTATAACAATAATAATAATAATATTCGGTTCTTGTATTAGGCATATCACATTTAAACGTCTCTATGCGCTTCCAAATTTGGAAATTATTACCCCGGCTTTTAGCTGTGCTGCCATTACGGCGCTCTAGTATTTCAAGGAATTAATTCCTGCCAGGTACCCATTTACCTCACCTGGGTCGAGTGGGCAAATGTAGATTAATGTCTTGCCAAAGGACATTAGTGCCGCGACCTGACTCGAACCGCGGACCTTGTAATAAAGTATAATACGCTTCACCTTTCTGTATCTCACAACCCAAAGGTCAGTGAACATGCTCAGGACCTTTGTTGTGTACAGTTGCCATTCATTTACAAATTTTAGAAAGAACCACCACGGTTTATGACCGCATATCTGAATGCATGAGCTTTAATGTCCTTGAGCAATATTATTACTCTACATCTGCCACTCTTGCCTCGGGTTGCCAAAATATGTACCGGTACCCAATGGGAATAATTTCCTTGAATACATATAGAGATTTCTTGTTGCATCGTGGCTAAAGTATGTTCCCGGGAATAACTTGATTAGATGGTGCAGTGTAACTGCATTATGTCATGACTAGACTTGCTTATACAGTCAAACCTGTCTATAGCGACTGCCCAAGGGAAACACAAAAAGTGATCTTTGTAGACAGGTGGTCTTTGTAGACAGGTTCCTTTATTACATGGCTTAAAGCCATGTTCCTAGGAATACCTTAGTTAGATGGCGCAATGTAACTGCATTATGTCATGACTAGACTTGCTTATTCAGTCAAACCTGTCTATAGCGACTGCCCAAGGGAAACACAAAAATGTGGTTTTTGTAGACAGGTGGTCACTGAAGCAGGTTTGACTGTATTAAAGATGTTTATTGCTTAATAATCCTGATGAGATCTTCCTTCACAGAGTCTGAATTGTGATTCCATTATTGTTTTTCAGGAGCCTTTACAAACAGCTCACCAACCAGTCAGCTAATGAAAAAACGTCAAGTCCATTAATGACAAAATACAAAGGTAATGTATCTTGTTTTCTCAGGTTTATTGTCTTGATATCAATAAGATTTAATAGATGTGTACATGTACATGTTAAGGGAATGTGGTTTGACAAAATATGCCTACAAATGTAGAGAGACATTTTATACAAGAAAGCAGTAAATGTCACTGTTACAATTATATACTGTAGTAAATCCAAAACAGAGTGCCAGTGAACAAACAGATATTGCTACGTTTTAACACTTTCCTAGGATGACCTTGTTACAGCGACGATTGTGTAATAGATTGGTCAGTTGAATGACTGATTAATTGATTGATTGATCGATTGATTGATTGATTGATTTTTGTATTTAGTAATGTCCGATGCTCTATGGAGTCACATCTATCCGTTTGTGAAGCAGCATGCTACTACCCAGACCCCACCCTCACAGCTGGCTGATGTAGCAGCAGGATTCACTCTTCTCGCTGCTGATATGTAAGTCTACCATCTTACTGCTCCATGTGTATTATTCAGTGGCAGATGTAGGGGTGTGGTGCCGGGGCGCAGCACACACCCCATTTCTTCTTCACACCCTAGATCCGCTAGTGGTATGATATTTGTAGTGAAAAGGGAAAGTCTGAGTTGCAGCATTTCATGCCAAAATTTGAAAAAGAATATGGGATGTTATTTTTTCATACAAAATACAGATTTTTTAAAAGAAATCCATTTTCTTCTCATTCTGTTCTTACTTCTTAATACTTACTTACTTCAAAATACAAAGTCTCTCCTGGTTGTATTAAGAATATGAATGGGGAAATCTTCCTGTGAAAATTGTAAGTTTTTAAAATTTCATGTAACTATTAGAAAATTGTGTTGAATAATTATTTTTCTAGATATCAATAAAAGAATTTTATGACAGAAGTTTTAAAACTACATGAAGAGCATTGTCCCAATCTGATTAGTTTCATCTGGGGCTGCAGTGTAGGTATTAATTGTAACAGCAGTAGCACTTGTTGAAGTTCAAACTTTATCTCCTTTTTATGCCTCCGCTAGAAAGTAGCCGGAGGCATTATGTTTTCCCGTTCTCGTGATCGCGTTATCTCAAGAACCGATCGATGGATTACCGCCAAACTTGGGTCATGTATGTATCTTGCAGAGCTAATGAACTGATAAGATTTTGGCGTCACGAGGTCAAAGGTTAAAGGTCACAGGGCTCATTATGTATGCAAAAATAGCTTGTGATCACGTTATCTCAAGAAGCGATTGATGGATTACCGCCAAACTTGGGTCATGTATGTATCTTGCAGAGCCAATGAACTAATTAGATTTTAGGGTCGTGAGGTCAAAGGTCATGGGGCTCATTATGTATGCCTATAAATAGCTTGTGAATGCATTATCATTAGAACCAACAGATGGATTACAATCAAACTTGAATTTTAAAAATTGCTTCTGTTTTGGTTTGTAAAATTGCTCTATGGTAGAGGCATTATTTTAGATTGTGCGCAGTCAAAGTTCCATATAGTTTTTCTCTCTCAACAACACCTTCTCTAACTGTAACTTGATTTTGTTTGAAGATACAAAATGATCTTGTATTTGTATAATGATTGACTTAATGTATCTGGCCGTGACAATTTGTACCATTGATTCATTTTGCAGATCATCATGCTGTGATACACCAGTGTGGAATCTCTTCCAGTATTTTGGTCTACAAACCAGCAAGGTCCATCCAAGGTATAGTGCTCACTTCGCCCATGGACCCTACAACAAAGGTGGTAGAGTCCATGCTTCAATTGATCTGCTGTTACGAATCTCTGCAAGACTGCTGTCATTAGCTGATTACTTCATCTCTGTCTCTCTCTCTCTCTCTATCTCTCTGTCCTCTCTGGCATCATGTTTTCTTGATGATTGTTGTAATTGATGAGAAGTATAATCCCTGTTTGGAGTCAGTAGGGCATTAGCTCTGTATTGAAGTACTAGTGTATATGAGTTAACACCCTTCTGGCTCCAATCAGATGTTATGTAGAGACGAGTCATGGAGACCTACAGCATGTAGATCTTACTAAATCTCTTAGACAGGTTTTTTCCTCTGGTCAAAGGCTGATCCTTTCATTGTTATCTCTATTTCTTTTTCTCTGTCACACATTTCCTTGTTTGATCATTATATAATATTGGATGGCTTTGAGCGTGATACAAGAATATATTGTCTTAGCGAGAGCAATATATTCTTGTATCATACGAAAACAAAGCCATACAATATTATTATTATTATCTATATTAGGCTGACTAGCCCAATAATAAAATTTGACTTACCTCCGTAAATACCGGGGGTAAATATGGCTTTGTTTTCGTGTGATATTGATATGATATCGATATGATATCGATATCGAAAGTTGAAGTTCCAGGATGACTGAGCAATACGGAGCAATACGAAAACAATATTGGCCAGTCATCCGAGTACTACGCTAAAGATATCGAAAACACTGATTTATTGTACCACTTGGAAGCTTTATATAGATAATAATTATTAATATTGACAAATATATTAGATAAAATTCAGTCAGGCATACAAAGTTGCATGATGTAGATCCATCTGAGTAATCTGTTTGATCGTATCACAGCATCCGAACCCGTTACCTGTGTCACCTGCTCCCTAACCAATCCTTCATGGAGAGCCTGGAGATTCCATCTGGAGCTGACTCCATGGATTGTCTCCTGGTACGAGCATGGATCCATGCATCTATTCAGATACCAGGAGCCTCAGAACAGATGCAGGAGCTTGGACGGCTGGTCATGAAGCTCCCTCAAGTGGTTAACATGATACAGAGTGTGGTAAGATACTCAATATAATTATTGTTATTTATCTATTTGAATATCATACATTCAATGTGCAATGCTAGGAGTAATAGCAAAATTATTCCTGACACATTGCTTCACCCCCAAATTATAACAGGTTCTTGGAGAGAGACAAACTGCTAGGATTTTAAATCCGTGAACTATTTTAGCTCTGTTACTTTTTAATACTATCTATTTCTATGTTTTCAGGGTGCAGATGACAATCTGACGGATTCAAACCAATCTCCTGTCTTCAGATTCTTCTACATACTGGGAAAATTCTCTTCTTCAGCACAGGTAATAGATCAACATATTTTGTATGATAATAATAACGGTGGCTTCTTATAAAGCGCACATATCCGTCATACCGGGACACTCTTGATGCTCCAATATTAATGACCCTGGTCATAGCTGGCGGTCAAGTGTATAGCACTGTGGCTTATCAGGTACCCAGTTAGACTTAGATGGAGAGTGGCAAAATGGATTAATGTCTTGCCAAAAGACGTTAGTGTCGGGCTGGGATTTGAACCCTCAACCCTTGGATTGAGAGTCAAGTGCATGAACCACTATACTATGATGCCTCCAAAATGTTCTCTTCTAATATTGAAACTGAATTGGGAGCTTTATTTGTTGGTATCAATGTACTTTACGGTCAAGTTTATTTGTTTGCTTGTTTTTTTGTTTTTGTTTTTTTAATTGCTGTTTCTTTCATATTGCATCTACATATTTGCATAGATGGATGAATGGATGTGAAAGATATTAAATTGGAATTTCAATTTAATTTGAACAATGTTGTGATTGAATCTATACAGACTTACCAAGACAAACTAAAACGTCGGAGCATAGCACTGCAGTACCTCGGTGACCTGGTATCACTGGTTCGAACTCAGGTTAGAGGTCAAAGGTCATTGGAAGAGATGAGTCAGATGTATGTGGTCGTGGGTCATGCAGTCAAGTATTGTGGGAATGTTCTCTACTCACAGGTTAGTAATGGATGTGTGTGTGTCTGAGAATTATTGCAGAATAAGAATATTATGTTTTATTTGTTTGTCTGTTTGTAAGTTATAATTATGTATCTATTGTTAATTCTGGGGTCAACGTACTATATAAAGGCTATTTGCTCTTTTTTGTTGACCCCTAATTCTCAAATTTGTTTTTGTCTAATTGCTCTGTATTGATTTCTATTGATGATGCTTTGTTGGGTATATATTTTATATATGTTGTTTTTTTATATTGAGAGTGAAATAAATTCAATTGAACTGAAAAGCAGTAAATACAGACATACATGTACTAAAGCTGTTGGACTTGCGCTCATCAGAGTACATCGCAAGGATAAACAGCCAAAATCAGACAATGGGCTCTAATTGGCTGCCAGAAATAAAAACTAAACTATTTCAGAATAGTTTACATTACTGGCCGAAGTCACAGATGTATGCAAGATTTATGACAAATTTAGACATTTTACTTGTTGAATCAGTTATAATATGAAGGAGAAACTGAGGGTTATAGTGATTCATTTCACTCTCCTCCTTCCAGGCACAGATGACCCCAAATATTTGATAATTATAATTAATAATAATAAAAGGAGGTTGTAGCTACGTTAATGTTCTTTTCATCGACACGACACTGCATTTTGTTTCAACAAGAAATAAAGGAAGTCAGAATGAATGAAACTCGTTTAGTGTAGCCTTGCAACCTTTGACAAGATGATGGTTTACAGTATGTATATTCTCTAGTACATGTATATATATATAAAACATTTGATACTGCCGTATGAATCAGAAACAAAATACATCATTAGTTGAACATTACCTTTATGTGCATTAACAAACAAACCAACAAATAGTGATAATAATCATTAATATTTAATTCAACAATGATCTCTAATCTTAGTCTCCTTGGTTTGGATTTTTAGGGATCCTCCCAATCCCAGCTGCCTGGTCTACTTACAGAACTGATTCTCTTCCCTGGAGTATTCAACCTTAAGAAACCTCTTCCAGCAAACCAGCACAACTCCATCAGAGAATCATTACATCTGGTAAGATCATCACGGGTAAAGATCATTGGCAGATTAAAGCGGCTACACCCTCCTCCCCCTCTCTCTCCACCACCCCTGAAACCAGATGGGAATACCTAAAGTATGTGTTGAAATTGGGCCCTATTAGCTGAAATCGGGGGGAATTAAGCCCTACTCCCCATTTTATAATATATTTTTTAAACAAAGTCATGAATGCGGCCCTGCTAATGATCATGATGAAGTTGATATTTTACCCCCAAAATGCAATTGTTATAAAAGATATTTTCCTAAGTCAAATATATGTACTATAGAACAGAATCTTCTTGTAATGCTATCTGCCTTTTCTTACTTGTTTCGATGTATGCCTTTTTGCTATCAGTTTGTAGAAGGAGTTGGTCTCCATGATGTTTCAAGAGATTCTTACATCCAGAGAAAGCTGAAAGAAATCACATGCCATTACTTCATCAGATACAAAGTGGTGAGTTACATAGATATTATATTTCCTACCATCTGATATGAGAAGTGTTTGTTCTTGAGTATGAAAGATAAAAAGTAAGGATATTCATGTAGTACCCAAAACCAAAATATCATATTTTCTCAAGATCTACTATCCTACAAGCATATACACATGCTTTCTTAATAGCAGTCAGGTCAAAATAAAACCATCATCATCATTTATATTTGAAGGGATCACAAGGCATCAAGTTTGTCCTTATCTTGAAGATACATTTTCAGGCCTGCCTAGTACTGCTGGAAATAAGTTGATGCTACTTACAAATTTTTGTGTAAATTGAGTATATATATTATTATACATGTTCTTCAATTCCAGACTGAAGAAATGCCATGAAATTGAATAAAATGTAAAAAATAAAGTGAAAATTTCATTGGCATCTAATGTATCACTATCTCTGCATTACTTGTTGCATATACATGTATGAAATACATAAATGATGCTGGGTTGATCCTTTTATTATTTGTTCAGTGCATTCTGTTATTAAAGTAATACATTTTAGCTTTGAAATAAACATACTTTCTTGTTATTATTTTGTTTTAGAAACTCTCTTCATCAGGGTTTGGAGAAGGACTTCATCCTCTGTTGGTATGTATGATATACAGTGCATCCCAGAAAAAACAAAACAGAGAATTATCAATGTTTTTACCATAACTTAATCACAATTATAATTAATAAATGACACATATATGTAAAGCTTAGATCCTCCTCTTTCATTTGATGCAACTCATATGATGCATATTTCACGCATGAGCGATTAAAAACAAGTTGAAGAGAGGAAACCTAAAAGTCATTTGGTGGGGGGTATCTAAATTTCAAAGAGAAAATCACATTTCTAGAAAGTTCAATTTCAGCCCTTTCATATGACACCTCAATCAGGAAAAATGAGCCAGGACTAGCAAAGTTCTGTTTGTTTAAAGTAATGCTTGCATTTCCATAATTTGATTAAACGAGTTCATTTTCACTGGCTGCCTGCCGTAGCAACAAACAGAGTAGACAAAAGACTTAACTCCGTTTTGTTGATGATCAGCCATGCACAAAGAAGACGAGGGCAATATGGTCTTAGCGCGGTCAATATGTCTGATGTACCCCGAAAGAATCCCTGTCAATATAATTATTGTTACCTATACAAAGCATTTTTTTACAAATGATATACAACTTTGGTACCGACCATGATTTTTACTCACCATGTATGCATGTATTTCCCTTACTCTTGTCCAGAGATGAAAATGTATGAAAATGTAATTGTGACGTAAATTGTTACCGCGCGTTCACTTTAACGCGTACACAATACTGCGCGTATGCACTTTGATAAATGTGCACTGACAAGAAAGAGTAGAATATGGCAGAATGTTGCCCTCTGATTTAGTACTAGTGGTCTACGGGGAAAACCCGGAAGAGGGCAATATGGCAAATGTTGCCCGCTCCGGTTTCGTATTCGGAGTGGCGTGCAAAATACGACTTTTTATTTTACAGCTAAAATGCCTTGTATGGGTAACAATCACCTATATTTGCCACACTCAACCAAGGTGCAGTAAGTGGTTATGTTTTGGATTTATTGCTTCAAATCTCTGAGCGCTTTGCTTTTCAACTAAAGCCGGGCTGATGATATTGAAAGTCCTTTGGAAGTGCACAGAGACATTATATCACATGATGCGGTAGGAGCTATACAAGAACAAGACGATATTAATGCTCGTGTTTTTATAAGAAATGCCTTTCTGTTGTGTTTATGTAATATTAATGAAGTAGAAATGTTTGTTTTACAGAGAGCGTTGAGTTCTACCTTCAGGAGTCATGTGGATCCTAGAGACAGGTTAGTGGGTATATCACTATTGTTTATTTGCCAGCAGACAAATACTACCTAAGCAGTATTTTTTGAGTTTATTGGTTTCACATTTCACATGCAAATACAATACAGATAACAAAATTAATATACATAAACGACATATTGTTTCATAATAACAAAATAAATAAAATGATTATAGTAATTGACAAATTAATCAGACTACAAAGTTACATATCCTCAAATTTGTTTGACAACTATTATCATGTTAAAGGAAACTCAGACAAGAAAAGCACAAAACTGTGAAATGTGCAGGAACCTATAGAAAAGCAGAGCTTGTAAAGAATAGGTTCCTGGCAGACTTAAACAAATGACAGGGACATAAAATGTTTACTTCAGAGGGACGTACATAATCAAATGTAAGAGGGCAGTAATTTGAAAAATAATTGTTTACGAGTTCCAAAAAATAACATACAGAACAAAAGAAGAAAAAAGAAAAAGAAATATACAAAAAGGAAGAGGAGTAACGAGCCTTTAAATAGAGTATTCAACTATTTCCACCACATGTTTCCACCACCTGAACGTTTATAAAACCGAACACTAGAAGTCATGAATTATTCATTCCTTCCCTGACAAAATTCACTAATGTCACAGAAGCAGAAGAACGCCTAGAATTGCATTGAATTGTAAAATGGTACACGTTATACGGAAAAGAACATTATACATAAAATGTCTAATCATCATTATATGGTTAACTCTGCATAACAAGTCGAATCAAATTGATTGACCAAATTATGTAAAACATGTGTTATTTACACTTCCTACGTCAAATTTTGCATAATTCAAACTATTGTATTGAAGTCCCAACCGATTCAACCTCTGCAGAGTTTACTGAACTTATAGACTTCCATGCCCTTTTTTCATTTCTAAATTCTTGTTGCTTAATTAATTCTTTTATTTCTAATGAATCTGAGAATTGTTTCAACTTTGATTAAAATCTAAAAGATATAATGAGAGAGTGATGAATGTATGAATGTAATTACAAAATTTCAGTATGTAAAAGTGGGCTGTGAATAACCATAGTGTAAGTTACTAATAAATTTGTTCCTAATTATACCTTGGCAAGTGTTCTAATAGCATGTCTAGCTAGCAAGCATTCCTGCTGGATGTTCCCACTCAATATCAACTTTTCTATTGCAATGTACATTTCTTTGCTCCATGATATATACCTGGTTCAGTAGTTCATTGCAAGTTTAATTTCTTTTCTTTTTTTACAATAAGACTGATGTACGATTAGGTCGCCATCATCCGTACAAAAGAAGCATTTTAACACAAGCACAATAATGGACAGTAATAGCAGACAAGATACCCCATGTCCTGTTTTCTATACTGCAAATATGTTCAGTCAGATTGATTTAGTATTTATTATTTACTTGTAATCCTTAAAGGTAAAGACCAGTTTTGGAAACGCCCCTCTCTCAAAAAAATGAAATGGAAGCTCTCATTACCAATAATGTGAAAGAATATGTTTGGACTAATACGTGATGATACAAATTTTGCCGGAAAGTCGGAAACCGCCTACTAATTGATACATTTGGTAAATTATTATATCTATTGGGACCAAATAGATATCGCGCACGTGGTCGCGTAGTCCCATATACATCTTTCTGTGTACAGTGCTTGTAACTTTACCAAGACTGGGCCAAATTTCTTATCATTTTGATGATTCCAGAACCTTGCAGTACACACCAATACTTATATGCTAGATGATCAACCTTTTCTGATCGATTCCACAACGTTTCTTTCACAATGCAATCGCATGACCAGAACTGGTCTTTATCTTTAATGAACAGCCATGAACAATCACTGTTTGAAAATGGAATATCTATGTACTTAGAGCAACTATGTGAACACAAATGTTATTTCACTTATTTTATATGATGCAATGTGTATTTCTGTACAGTGTAAGAGGGTCTATTACAGCGAATGGCTGTGATGGATTCTGTTTCTAATAAAGACAATTATTGAATTGAATTGAATGGTGAATTATCTTTCATTCAGTGAGAATTTCACCTGTTGACATTTCTCCAGAACCCAAGATCACCTGTATATAAAGCAATGTTGATTAATGATGTTTTGATCTTCTCTGTAGCACCCTGAGGAGGTTTATACTGAGTGAATTCAAGGATCGGTTTCTATCTGGAAATCCACAGCAAGTAGGTCCGCACACCTCCCAGGCTATTGCCTTTATTCAGGAGTTGATGAACAGGACTACCAACATGGCACAGATAACAAGGTACCTTATCTCACTTTACAGACATATTTAAATTACCGATCCATGGAGAAAAAATAATTAAATTGCCTTTTATCTTTGCTGAGTTTTTTAATGTTTTATATGCATCCATAAAGAAATGGCTCAAAATAAAGTCTTTTCTTTAATGCATAGTGGTTCACATTAGGATTACCTTGTGTTGATAAAGGCATCGTTTAACAATGTTAAATCTGAGATGCATGGCTTGTTATCAGTGTCTGTGACATGGTGTAATATTGAAGCCCTGCCCTAAAAAAATTGCACTTCAAAATATCATGAAGTGCCTCAAAAGTAAAAATCTTTGAGTGACCAGTTTTACCATACTTATTTTCCCCAATAGACTGTAGTGCTTTAAAAACCATTTGGAAAACGAAAAATAAAATTTTGATTTCCAATCATCAATATCTTGATAATCAGACAGGTGATCGGCTTGTCATGGGATTCCTGACTGACCTAAATATTTATCATTATGATTGCAGCATGAGCTAAATCCAGGATTTTGTTTCAGAATCTGAGGCAATGTTACCGAGTCACTTTAAGGTCTCATCATTCTAACACTGTAGAAGTGACTTCATGTATCTTGTAAAAAGATGACTTGAAAGAGATGGATGTGCTTTGAAAAAGAGCAAATTTTTTTCTCTTATTTCATGTTGCCTCATCGTCTGTTTTCATAGCTTACATGTATGTCATGGAATTGTACCTTTTGTTTTGTTTTCTAATTTTCAAGTGATTGTTTTAAAGGGATCGTTTAACAGTGTTAAATCTGAGATACACGGCCCTACATGTTATTAGTGTCTGTGATATGGTGTAATAATGAAGCCCTAAAAAAATTGCGCTTCAAAATGATCAAGAAGTGCCTCAAAAAGTAAAAATCTTTGATTGACCGGTTTTACCATACTCGTTTTCCCTAATAGACTATAGTGTTATGAAAACCATCAGGCGAACGGTTTTCAAAATTTGTAATTCCAATCATAAATATCTTGATAATCAGACAGGCAATCAGCTTGTAAAAGTCATGGGGTTCCTGACTGACCTAAAGGTTTATGATTATCATTGCATCATGAGCTAAATCCAGAATTTTGTTTCAGAATCTGAGACAAAGTTACCGGATCCCTTTAAGGTATCCATAAAATGCTCAGTCCTAGCTAGTCATTAATGAATGACTTACATAGTATTTGGAAAGTAGATAGGGATTGTCATTTACACATGTGCAAGATCTTAATGTCAGGATAATAAGTACATGTAACATTCATTGCTTTTTATTGACATGGATTAAGATTTAATATTTGAAAGAGAAAAAAAGGGGGAAAAAGTGTGAATGATATTATTGAAATGTACCTCACCTCATGCATTTTACTATCTAAAAGCACTGAACGTGATCCTCTCTAGTGAGATGATAACCACCTTCCATTTCATTTATGTTCGTCAGGGACACCGTAGTTTTGCTTGGTGCTGTTCTGAATTTCATGCTGCTGTGTGATTCAACGTCGGTCAAAGGTCAAATGTCACAGATTCTGACCCAGATGATGAATGCATGCAAGATTGATACTCCACAAGAACTTGAGTAAGTCAACATTTTCAGAATTCTGAAGTAGATTAGGGATAATTATGTTGATATGTGATTTGCAATATATATTTTGCTCTAGTGATACAATTTACTATTGACACATTGATTGTATGTTAATGAAATGGTGACATAGATCAAAAGTGCAATTAGAAACATCATAAGATGAAAAACATGTTAGGTTTCATATTCATTTTAAATGTCTATAAAGATGGTGTGGTGAAAAGATCACAGATACAGATACAAAAGAAAATATTATGATCTAGCTTTGTAACCGACATGACATCTTGCTCTACATGTATGTACTGCAAGCAGTCTGGTTCTAGGTGTTCTTTCAAATGCAAGGTAGTTACAACTATCACCAAGCAGTTTGCACAATTGACTGGAGACGTGAAGGTTGTGAGTTTTAGGCATGGCAAGTATATCCTTTAGCAAAACAAGAAAATAAAATGTACATTTGCCATGCTCCATGCAGTTTTGTACAACTCACTCCTAGATCCTAATCAAATGATTGGTCATGCGCGGTCACGTGTGATTCATTTAATGAGACTATCCCACATTTTTCATGAAAAAGAGCGTGCAATAGTTTCCAATACTATCCAACGATTTCATACATGAAGCGCAGTAGTGCGCGTAGAGGTTAGAGCCAGTTAGAGCGCTTATACTGTGTGTGGGCCTATTCTTGCGCAGCACTATGTGTAAATGCGTATAGAGGTAAGTGCGCTTATCTCTGTGTGCGCACTTAATTAAGCCTATTAAACTTGAGATTTATTTGTCAGCCATACTGTCACGAAACAATCTTGAATGAATTCTTTTTACATCAAGTAACAAGGATCGAGGAGTTTTGTAGTATAAAACAAATGATGCATGTTTTCATTTGTTCATTATACGATCTATCCACCCTCGCTGATGCTGTGTGTATCTATCGCACTCAGCCTAACGGCTTCGTGCGAGAGATACACACAGCCTCAACTCGAGTGCGGATAGATCGTATAATGAACTCATGCGCATGCATCATTTGTATAATACAACATGAATACCTGATTGTGAGGACTTCCTTGAATGCAATGAGTACAGACACCAATGGCGTAGTTAAATAATAAGAATGGCTTTGGCCTATCTGCTTTAAAGGGAAGGTTGAGTTCTGGGAAGAGGTGAAAAATTATTTGTGAGCGTTATCATTGTATTATGCAAGTGTGGAAGAACATCAGAGAAAAAATGTTCCCTGAAAAGCATGGCTCTTCAAATGCCTTAATATTCTAAATATGGTATGTAACATCATTAAAATCGGGACAGATTTTTATGCCACATGTTCGTGTAGTCCCATATACATCTTTCTGTGTACAGTGCTTGTAACTTTACCAAGACTGGGCCAAATTTCTTATCATTTTGATGATTCAAGAACCTCGTAGTACACACCAATACTTATATGCTAGATGATCAACCTTTTCTGATCTATTCCACACCATTTCTTTCACAATGCAATCGCATGACCAGAACTCAACTTTATCTTTAAGGTGCTAAAAGCATGCAAGGAATGAATTCCTACCAGGTACCCATTTACTACACCTGGGTGGAGAGTGGCTAATGTACATTAGTGTCTTGCTTAAGGACATTAGTGCCATGGTACAATACATGTGATCCTCAGTTAAAGCCAGTGTAATAATATAGTATGGTTTGAGTGAGTATGCAAGTAAAAAAAAAATTGATTTTTTTTCAGACTGGAGCTAGTGAGTGTTGTAAGAAGCTTCTTATCTCGTCACATCCATCATCATCGTAAATCATCATTAGGAAGATTAGAGTCTCTTGCTGTCTTACATCCAAAGCTTGTGATTCGACTGATACCTGATGCAACCAGATTAATTGAAGAATGTGAGCATCGTAGAGCAGTTGGAGTGGATACAGTGCTTAGGTAATCTGATTTAGTAATCTTACATTCTGTATTTGTAAACGAGCAGTGGTGACAAAGCCCAGCCATGCTGAGTTAGTCCCAGGGAGCGTAGCCACGCTCAGTTAGTCCCAGGGAGGCCAGCCAAGCTGAGTTAGTCCCAGGGAGTACAGCCTCGCTTAGTTAGTCCCAGGGAGCCCAGCCACGCTGAGTTAGTCCCAGGGAGCCCAGCCATGTTCAGTTAGTCCCAGGGAGGCCAGCCTCGCTTAGTTAGTCCCAGGGAGCCCAACCACGCTTAGTTAGTCCCAGGGAGCCCAGCCATGCTGAGTTAGTCCAAGGAGCCCAGCCATGCTCAGTTAGTCCCAGGGAGCCCATATTCATGCAATGACTTGTATTTATAAAGATGGACTAGGTTAAATGTGTTTTACTAAAGTGTCAGCTCTTTTTGCTTTACAATTTATCTAAATTCTGTGACAATATGAACCAACCAGTCATGAAGTGAACATTAGATATTTACTTCACAACGACATGATTGTTCCCTCTTCAACTTTACAATATGCAAATTGCAGTTGTACTTTTTTAGTTAACAGTAATGAAAGTGTTGTATTTTGGATACATTGTGCCGATCCCTTTTGTGTGGATGTACATGTATATGATACAAATAAAAGAAAGGTACATTTATGTTCAATTTCTTGCTTCCATTCTCCTGATGACAAACAGTCATCCAGTTTGGAACATCAAGCCTAGATCTCTCTCTGCATTCATAACCTGGTTCACCAGTCCTTTTCATAAATCCACTTACAAAAGAATATCTCTCCTAATTTTCTCTCCCTCTCTTCCTACAATATCAAGTAGCCCTCCTGAGGATGAAACTGAAAGAATACCTCTCTCTCACTCTTTTCTTCTCTAACCCCTTTCAAACCCAACATTCTTTTTGTTATGACTACCCACGTGGTGAAGTCACAAATTTAATGAATGTTCCTCCTTGTTTTTGATATTCTCTGTATCTGCAGGCAAGCGTATCATAAAGTTCTTAGTCATCTTGGACCAGTAGGACAAGAAGAGGTCCAGAGACTACAGTCCCAATCCACATTAGATGAAAGTCTTGATGTTATCTGAACAACATACACAGATATATCTGCAGGCAAGCGTAACATGAGTTCTTAGCCATCTTGGACCAGTAGGACAAGAAGAGGTCCAGAGACTACAGACCCAATCAACATTAGATGAAAGTCTTGATGTCATCTGAACAGTCCTAGAAGAGATCCAGAGACTGCAGTCTCAATCAACAGATGAAAGTCTTGATGTTATCTGAACCGGTCCAAGAAGAGGTCCAGAGACTGTAGTTCCAATCTACATTAGATGAAAGTCTTCATGTTATCTGAACTGGGCCAAGAAGAGATCTAGAGACTACAGTCCCAATCAACATAAGATGAAAGTCTTGTTGTTATCTGAACCGGTCCAAGAAGAGATCTAGAGACTGCAATCCCAATCAACATTAGATGATAGTCTAGATGTTATCTGACCAACAGACACAGTGACTGTATCTTGATATTAACTTTAATTAGAACACTACAGTACTACTCCCTAGTCCCCAGGATAGAGAACTTGTCATATAAATATAAGAGTGGTGATGAGTAATGAGAGGTTCCAGAGTGAACATGCCACAGACATGGCTAAACACTTTTGTACAGGATTTACAAGAAGCCATAACAAACAAATATGCGCATTTGGACATTTGATAAATTCAGAGATCTTTGATAGGTAGCTTAACAAAATGTAGTGGCACGAAAAGATGCATCCAGAACGAAAAATTCGAAATACTTGGTGATGTCTGTGAATTGAAAGTTCTCTTTTGACACATCTGAATGAAGGTTTAGATGAACATTAAGCCTAATCAAGATAGTACTTAAATTTACCAGTTCCATATCCTAGTGATTTTGTTCTACCTGTATGTGATGAAATAATGAATTTCAACAATTATCCATCTTTTTGTGCAACTACATTTTAGCCAAGCTACCTTATGTGAAGTATGAGTAGTTTTACATGAATCCCATGGTTCATGATTGCTCTTCAATTCAGATATGTAGGAAGTTCCTGAAAATGTAATCAGAGTTTAGGAAAGAATTCACCTGCTTTTTCAGAAAATCCCTTCAACACTGTTTCATTTATGTTGTGGGGAATCTGGGGATATACACATTGTGATTTGATTAGATACAAGCAGTCTTAATCTGGCTCTGTATAAATACTTCTTCAGTCTTAATAAGATGCAATGGCTATTTAATATGAAAGCAGAAGTTACCAATTCATGAAAAATCGAATTTTATTTTGTGAAAATTCAAAACATAAAATACATTGTTGATAAGGAACGTTAAACCTGAAAATGTTATGTTAAGTTGGCGCTCACTTTGAAATTGGTGATCTTTTTTGGCAATGTCTATCTTTATCTTTTAAGTGACTAAATGCACATGTAGCATATTATGTAGCTTATTTATTTCTATATTATGAGACATTGATGTGTTCCACAAGGCTTCATATTGGGCCCGTGGGTTTTTGAAATTAATAAAATTGATACAGTGTCTTTGGACTTATATGGCTTTGACACTTGAAATGTGATAATGGAATTACCTGAAGTCTGTGTATATCAGAACTTATTAATTTAACAAAAACATTATTCAAATCAACAAAATGAAAATACATCTATTCACAAAAGGAAAATATTTAGTAGGGGAGACTGCTGATTAAAATGAATAGGACATCACAGGATGACATATCATCTGTCTCATATCTTCTCTTTTGGAATCCCATGTGGAGTTGAAATTTAATACAAAGTGAACAAAAAAGTAATATAAAATCTAAAGAACAATCTTTTATTGTTATTACCGTCTTTTATCAGACATGTACATGTTAATATTTGTCCTGCGATAAATTTCATACCATGACCTTTTATAGGCTGTTAAAAAAAGTGATTTGCATACTTTGTGTATTTAAACAAATTTGGATATGTTCTATTTCACAAATCCATATACAGTGTACTGTGTTTATGTGGTATTCACTGCAGATACTTTTAATCTAAAGAAGTCATAGGTCTGAGCCTTTTTGCCTGTACGCCTTTACTCATTACCATCCTTGAAACTTGTGTGCTTCCATCGGTTCCATTGATAAATATCCACTTCATATGTTTTATGTTTCACTTCATATGTTTTATGTTTCACTTCATATGTTTTAAGAAACATGTGTTTTGTTTTGAATATGAGATGCAGGTCAGCTGATTTTTAATTGTTTTCTGTTAAAAATTGTGTACTTTCTCATTGAATAAATACACTATATTTATGTTTAAAGTTTGAAGTTTATTTGTTCCACATTTACATAAAAAACAATTTATATTCTTCTATTTATATAAGCGTAGATTACACACAATTTGTTTTTAAAGATTTCAAGTATAATGTACGGAAAATAGGTACGAAGTTTCGAAATGTATAGATATGACAGGTAAGGTAAAACAATGTAATATGTGGGGAGCCTAATAAAAAGCATAGCTTGTATGTGAATAGGCTCCCGTACTGAGTAACACAATATAGTAGGTTTGAATTTAAAAGGTCTTATAGGAGGCGAAAACGGAGTAGTATAGTATGAGATTCTAGAGACGTACAAGGAGAGTGAATTTGAGAAGAAAAGAAGAATAAAATAAAGGGTAGAGAGAATAATATAATAATGATAAGTAGGGAAGGAAGTAGGGAAGGGAAAGAAGAGGAAGACGAAACAGAAGTGGAAGAAGAAGAGAAAGCAGATTGATTGAAATCAATGGCATTGTAAAATAGCAAAAACAAAGTCTGTATAACCACCTGTACGATCCAGCGCGACATCAACATTAATTTGATACATCATACTTACTCAAAAGGAAACACCTGAGCTTTCGTTTAAAAGAATGAATAGAGGGGCTTTCAACTAGTTCGTGGTTCAGGCTATTCCAGAATTTGGGTCCAGTAAAAATAATTGTTTTGTTTGCAAAAACGGTGCGAGTTCGAGGGAGATGAAAATGGTTCGTCTGCCTAGTAGGGTAAGAATGTATAGTATTATTGCGTTGAAAAAGGGGACGAAAGCATCTGGTAAATTACCTTTCGATAGTTCATACATAAATATTCCAAGGTTATATAAGTGCAAGTCAGATATTTTAAGAATATAACAATTATAGAAAAGCATATTTGTATGGGCAAGAAAACCAACATTATTTATTATTCTAACAGCCCGTTTTTGTACATTAACTTTGTCCATGAGGGTGATAGAGCTATTTCCCCATGCGAGTATACAATAATTAAGATAAAGCAAGATCAAGGTAGAATAGAGTAGAAGCATGACATGAGGTACAAAGGGTTTCAACTTATTCATTACACCCGAGTTCCGAGACAAAAGCTTACATAAACAGTTGATGTGTACGTTCCACGTTAGTTTACTGTCTATATAGATACCTAAGAATTTTGGTGGATTCAACCTGGTTGATGATTACGTTATTGATTTTGATATGACCTGGTAAGAATGATACAGAATTACTGAATTTATATTAAGCGACAATTTATTGGCTTGGATCCATTAAAAAACGCAATTTAATTCAGTGTTTACAGTGTTTAGAAGTGTTTCTGTGTTATTGTGAGAGCAAAAGAATAAATGATAAGATTTCAGATGAGTTTTTGAGATCATTGATGTATAATATAAAAAGGAGCGGACCTAATAAAGAACCTTGGGGACGCCACAGGTAATTGGTTGAAGAGTCGATTCCGAACCATCTATATATACAAACTGTCTTCTACCACTGAGGTAGCTCCTGAACCACTCCAAGGCCCTCCCTCGAACACCATAGTGGGATAACTTAAAGAGTAAAATATGATTAATTGTAATAGGCCTTGGAGAAGTCCAGGAAAATACCCGCAGTATGTAACACATTGTCGATACCATATTTGCAATTTTATTGATAAATAATAGAAGTGCGTGCGCGGTTGAGTGCTTCTTGCGAAAACCAAATTGGGAGCCGGAGAGAACATGATTAAAATTCAAAAAAGCAATAAGGCGAGAATAAACAATTTTTTCGAGAATCTTTGAGAAAATGGTTAGGAGTGAAATGGGGCTGTAATTTCCTACGTCTTGTTGATCGCCTTTCTTAAAAATGGGTATAACCTTTGCGATCTTCATTTATTAGGGACAGTGCCAGTTGTTAATGATAGATTGAAAATATGTGTTAGAGGAAAAACTATTACATGGATGATTTTTTTTGGGTAAGACATTAATGATACCATCATACCCTGAACTATTTTTCAGCTTTATATTAAATTGTTTACAATATCAATTACTTCAGTTTCGTGAGTAGGTAAAACGAAAAGACTATTTGAAATGTTGCCTCTTAGAAAAGAATGGAATGGTATATTGGAATCGGGAATGTTGCGGGCAAGATTAGGGCCTATGTTCACGAAAAATGAATTGAACGCATTTGCCACGCTAGTATGATTTTTTAGATGTTCACCATCAACATAAATATTTTAAAAATCAGATTGGTTTTTATTTTTATTATTTAAAACTGTGTTGATTACCTTCCACGTACTTTTGATGTCGGACTTGAATATATTGAATTGACGGGAATAATTTTTATTTTTTTTGCTATGCAAAGTATAACAGTTAGCTTATTCCGATAATGAGTATATTTACTTTTATTCTTTTCGTTAGGTTCAGTTTTAAATCTATAGAATAATCTGGTTTTTTTCTATTTATGGACCCTAAAAGAGTTTTCGAAATCCAAGGAGATCTAGGCACTTTTTTTGTAATTAGCTTGAGCAGGACGCCGTAATGGTAAGTTAGTAATGAATTAACGATTCATTAGATATTTCTAAGAATTTATCAAAAGCTAGATTAGAGTCATCATTAATGTATACCGGTTGCCAGTTAATAACCGAGGGACTTTCTCTGAGTCTATTAAGGTTTTCCTCTGTTGATAACACTCTAAATTGGTTCTGTTTTCTAATACTTGATGAAGACGATTTGGGTAAGGCTCGGTATAGCGGAAAATATTGGAAAATGATCGGACAGGTCATAGACAACGATGCCAGAGAGAACGGGAATGTACATTAGTAAAGATGTTATCTATTAGGGTTGATGAGTGATCAGAAATTCGGGTCGGCTTCGTAATTGCTGGAATAAATGAATGTGAAAGTAAAATATCTAGGAAGTCCCTACTATTCGTATTTTGTTGGTAGTGGAATAGGTAAAGGTTAAAGTCTCCCATGATGAAACAAGGTTTGTTATTAAGAAAATGCGAGGCTAGTATATACTGAATAATAGATATAAACTCAATAAAATTGAAATTTGGAGGCCTGTAAACTTCTATAATAATATTTTTGTCACCGTGATTTTTTAGTTCAATGAATAAGCATTCGATGTCTTTATTCATATGAGTTAATTCAGGTTTTAAATCAAAAGCTAGCTCATGTGAAATGTATAAAGCAACTCCACCTCCTACTTTGCCTTGCCTATTATTTGATAACAATGTAAATCCCTCTATTGAGAATAACGAAGAGGGTAAGTCAGTGAACCAGGTTTCACACAAGCCAATTACTGAGAAATCTGCATTTAAATCATTAATGAATAACTGGAATTGGTCAAAGTTCCTATTGAGGCTACGTGCATTGTGTTGCAGTAGAGAAAGTGTATTTTTGGAATTAGGTGGAGCAATCTTAGATATTTGAGTAGGTAATACATATTTAGAAGTTACATTATTTACAAAAACATCATTTGCATCAAGATCAAGCTGGAGCTTAGGCATTTCGTTATTAAGATAGTTAATACTATTGAATTCAAAGTTGACTGCACCTTCTCTGCTGGTTATGGGAGAAGAATTTCTAAGATCATTGTTTACGGAAAAAATGTCGTTCAACTCGTCCTCGTTTAGGGTTGTAAAGGCATGCAAATGTAAATCATTCATTGATAACTATATATGAGGCAGTTGGGGTAGAAATGCAGAGACTCTGGGTTGTTGAGATATGTGAATTGTATAGACTATAGAAATAGTTGGTCTTAATTTACTGTGAAAACATATGGATATGCAAATGGTGGTTACAACATACAAAAAGCAATTGCGTAATTTACAAACTGGATCGTACAGGGGTATGCAGGCGCAATGGCTTGTAGGTTTGAATAACAAATCGTTTACAAAGATGAATGGATTCTGTCTTTCACCGGAGACAGTGTGTGGAACATGGAACGTAATATTGACAAGAAATACATATTTAAAGCATGATAACAGACGACAATGCATGAAAAAAGAAGGGGGAAACGGAACTGGTGTAGACTGACTCTGGCTCACAGTCACCACCAGGGTGTAAAAGGAATTAAAAACAAAAATATTAAGAATACTGTACAATAATTACAAAATCAATAGGAAATTTAAAGGAATGGTGTTTTTTATTACATCTATCAAGACAATCAGTATACAGAAATGTATCACTTTGCATAAAGTTACACTTTAACTACACGTACTAAGTTATTAACCAGTCAATACAAAATAAAAATTAAAAAAAAGTAAAAAGAAAAACAGCCAAGTTGGCGTCATGTTTTTTAATACAGTCGCTTACTTTTAAGCCTATGAAATTGAAATAAATACAGAATAAGTACATGATTAGCCTTTCTTTGGTTATATCTTAGGAAATATTATAGCATACAACTCACTCCCAGATCCTAATCAAATGATTGGTCATGCGCGGTCACGTGTGATTCATTTACTGATCTTATAAGATGGGTAGAAGAATCCCTGCAATCTGATTGGTCAATTACTGTGTAGTTATTTTTACTGGATGCACGCGATATCAACACGCTATATGCGATATTAGAATCGATATCCCGGCCGGTTGTTTACATCTGCGCCAACAAAAAAAACAAGAAGGCAAAATCGCGGCGGCGATTTAATTATCCAGCTTCTGTCAGAAAAAGAATTATCTAAATTGTTGGATGATTTGGATGTGGATAGCACAAAAAAGTCAATGAATTATGGATTCTCATAGTCGGAAAAGTTTGCACAGATCAAGAACATCAATTTAGGTGCCAGAATTGGACAAACTAGCTGTAGTGTTTAATATCATCGTGTTCTAAACGACTAGGTCTATGCTTCTGTACATTAAGACTGACGGTGAGTTGTATTGTATACGTACTAGCTTAGAAGTCTCTTCAGTACCTTCGCTATGGCATACAACGCCACTTTTTGGATCACTGTACTTGGGATATCTGTAACAAATTTCTATTCCCCGAGAGCACACGTATGTTTAACACTGTGTTGGTGAAACTGAAGCAAGAGGGCCTGGGGAGCTAGCACCAGGGGCGGATCCAGCCGGCGGCAAGGGAGGGGGCCTAAAAAGGGGCTCACTTCGTGCGAAAATTTGAAAAACGTGCCGGCCGATTATTCGCTCAGTGGGGTAGTGAACACAATTTTTTTTTTTTTGGCACCCGAAATTTCTTTTTCCCTACGGGAAGGGTTATTTTTTTCCAACACCCCTCCCTTGGGCGCCAGGAGGGCCCATCTTCTATTTTTTCAAAAAAGGCTGTTTTTACCTGTTTTTTGGCTAGGGGGGGCCTGGGCCCCGGGCCCTCCCTGGATCCGCCACTGGCTAGCACCACACATAAAGCCTCAATGTCTGACTCTCTGAGTCTGAGTTACGTTAGATTGCACCTCCCCAAAACTCAAAAGGCTTGCAAAACAAAGTGTTTTTTGATTTAATGACTTTTTTGTGTTAAGGTTTAGGTCATTACATTTGTTTACACTAACAACAATCAAATTATGCAAATTTAAAAATCATGCTTTCCGGTAATTGCCGGATGCATATGGCTATGGCAAAATCATGCGTCCGGTAATTACCGGACGCATGATTTTTTTACCGGACGCATGATTTTGCCATGCACCCGGTAAATCTGTAAAATAAAAGATTTGTGTATTTTTGACGATTTTGGGGGCCCCATTTTATAAAACAGATGATACACAGGTTTAATTCGTGGGTCGGTGGAATGGTGTGCACGCGGTACCTTTGAATTTGGTCTAGAACCCACTCGGCTGCGCCTCGTGGGTTCAAACCATTCAAAGGTACCTTGTGCACACAATTCCTACCGACGCACTCAAACCTGTGCATCATTTGTATACTATATTGCACGCTTTTTCATGAAAAAGCGTGCAATATTTTCCAGTACTATCCAACGATTTTTCAGTGCCGCGCAGTAGTGCGCGTAGAGGTTAGAGCGCTTAATACCGCGTGTATACATATAAGCCTATTCTTGCGCAGCACTATGCGTAAATGGGTATAGATAGAGGTGCGCTTGCTATATCTATACTTATGTGTGCGCACTAAATTGAGACTTATTAAAACTTGAGATTTATTTGTCAGCTATAAACTGTCACGAAACAATCTTGAATTAATTATTTTTACATCAAATATAACAAGGATCTAGGAGTTTCGTTGTATAAAGCAAATGATGCATGTTTTCATTCGTTCATTATACGATCTATCCGCCCTCGTTGATGCTGTGTGTATCTATCGCACTCAGCCTAACGGCTTCGTGCGATAGATACACACAGCCTCAACTCGAGTGCGGATAGATCGTATAATGAACTCGTGCGCATGCATCATTTGTATACTGTATTATTAACTTCATGTATTAAAAGTCATTATGTTAAAAGGAAACAGATATGTTACATTGTATTGTAACTTGATTTACATGATTTATATATCTGTAATCAGCTTGTCCGTGACACCGCTAAATGTTTTTTTTTTTATTTAACAGTGAATACAGTTGAACTGAACTTTTAATAAGATAGTAGATAAAAGGGTAGTGAGCAAAAAAAAAAATTGGCACCCCTTGGGCGCCAGGGGAGGGGGCCCATCTTCGTTTTTTTCAAAAAGGGTGTTTTTACCTATTTTTTCTTGGAGGGGCCCGGGCCCCGCCTCCCCTCCGCCACTGCATTAGACCATAACCCACAGTCTCTGATATCGACGGTTTCTTACGTCTGGCTCCTCTTACGTACTGCCTCTATAATGTTCAGAGGGTATGGAACAAATGTCGGTTTTATGAAAGAATTCCACATACCTTTGCAATGTCCACCTCATGGAACAGAGAAAGAAAGGTGGACTTTATGTTGTCTCGGTATACTGTTGAACGTGCTTGCTTGCAACCACTCTAAGCGAGAACAAGAATGAGAATGATAAACAGTGTTGGCCTTATTAACTTTCGTGATCTTTGATTCCCAACTCTACTGGTCTACATACATCACAGACATACTGCATGAGAGTAAAAGTATGAAATAAATTGTGCTCTTAAAGACACCTGTATAATAATTAAATTTTCTCACTGCATGCTGCCTAATAGCCCACCAAGTTCAAGTTCATGCCCCCATGGGGAACAAATCAAAATATTTAGTTATATAATTGTATTTAGTTTATTTATCAATGTACAGCAGGACAAGAACAGTATGCTTGTTATCATACCCTTGTATTCAATGGGCACATATTGGTTGATTGATTGGTTGGTTAGTTGGTTTGTTGGTTGATTGATTGATTGATTGGTTGATTGTTTCATTGGTTAGTTGATTGGTTTGTTGGTTGATTAATTGGTTGATTGGTCGATTGATTTATTGTTGATTGATTGTTAGAATGATTGATCGGTAAGTTAAATTAAATGATTGGTTGATCGGTTGATTGATCTTTTTTTCAAAATTGAATGATTTATTGAACAGTTGATTGATCATTTGATTTGATTGCTTGATTGTTTGATTGGTTAGTTTGTTTGTTGGTTGATTGGTAGATTGGTCGATTGATTTATTGATTGGTTGATTGAATGTTTGATTGATTGATCGGTAGGTTGAATGATTGGTTGATCGGTTGATTGATTTTTTTTCTCAAAATTGAATGATTTATAGATCAGTCGATTCATCATTTGATCGATTGACTTATTGATTGATTACTGTTGATTTTATTATTAAGTGATTGATTAACCCATTATTGATCAGTTTAATAATGATTCAATTGATTGATTTAATTTGATTTGATTAGATTTATTGATTGATTGATATACTTGCCCTATTCGGAGTAGAATACAATGGAGTTTCAGATTTACACGTCGCTTGACTGGTGAGACTAGTTTACTATGTATTCTATTGTACGCATACCGTGACAAAAGTTGCTTCTGTCGACTTAAAAGCTTGCCCGAGGCTCACCCGACATAACGAAAAATAAAAAATATATGACGAGGAGGATACTAGAAGCTTTAATATAAAGAAAAGGTGAATTGAATTGTTTCTGACCAAGATTTTTTGGGAAGTACACATTTTAAGTTATTTTGTTCCTTTTTTAAGTTTTAAATTTCAAATTTTTCCACCAAAAGATCTTAGAAATGGATTCATCAAGAGGACAAGAGATCTCCATTTTAAACTGGAAATGGGGTTACGTCATCACACTATGCAGGTTCGTGACAAACATGGTATTTGGGGTCAGCAAGGCTTTCGGCGTTCTCCTTCCAGTGATGGTTGAAATATTCAACAGCAATTACGCCACATAAGGCTTCATCTGCAGTTTACCCGATTCAATCATGCTATTTTCAGGTGAATTATTTGATTCTTTATAATTCTTTAAAGGACAATAGACTCAATTTTTCAAAATGTATCCAAATTTATAAGACGTATGCATCATGGCCTTCCATACCTCGTCCCTCTATCTACACACACGCACACATCCACACCAGGCACGTAGCCACGGTGGGGGCCAAGATCAGACACCCTCCTCCTAGACCCCTCCCCAGGACGTCGATCAATTACATGTATGTGCCCCCCCAAACATCAAACTCTGGCTACGGCCCTTATCTACACACACCCAGATACTCATGGTTATTAACCCAGTTAACGTCTGACCCATCATATCCGCTTGTCATTATACATATTATATTTTGTCATGGTTGTACTGTTGGAAGGATATTGGCGTTAATTAGGTACACATATATATTCTAAGCTCGGATCGTATACCCAAGCAAATTTAAAGAAATATGGATTTTACATTGATATTTCTTCTTCCTTTGAGAATGATTGGTACCCCCCTCTCCTCACCTCTCTAAGCAGATCATCGAACCGTTGCCATGTTAGGGGAGTAATAAGTGGGGTCTGTCTGGTATCATGCGGTTTCATCTCCAACATTACCGGTCTTGGTTTCACCCTGGCTCTCACAAGTATGTCATATTAGGAGGGGTAATGAATGGGGGTGTCTGGTATCATATGGTTTTATCTCCAACATTACCAGTCTTGGTTTCACCCTGGCACACACAGGTATGACATATTAGGAGGGGAAATAAATAGAGTGTGTCTGGTATCAGGTGGTTTTATCTCCAACATTACCGGTCTTGGTATCAGCCTGGCACTCACAGGTATGTCATAATAGGAGGGTAATAGGTTTTCTGGTATCACTTGGTTTTATCTATAACATTACAGGCCTTGGTATCACCCAAGGCACTCACATGTATGCCATATTAGGAGGGGTAATAAATGGGATGTGTCTGTTATCATGTGGATTTATCTCCAACATTACCGGTCTTGGTATCAGCCTGGCACTCACAGGTATGTCATAATAGGAGTGTAAAAGGTTTTCTGGTATCACTTGGTTTTATCTATAACATTACAGGCCTTGGTATCACCCAAGGCACTCACATGTATGTCATATTAGGAGGGGTAATAAATGGGGTGTGTCTGGTATGATGTGGTTTTATCTCTAACATTACCGGTCTTGGTATCACCCAAGGCACTCGCAGGTATGTCATATTAGGACGGGTAATAAATGGGGTGTGTATGGTATCATGTGGATTTATCTCCAACATTACCGGTCTTGGTATCAGCCTGGCACTCACAGGTATGTCATAATAGGAGGGTAATAAATGGGGCGTGTCTGGTACCGTGCGGTTTCATTTTAAACGTATACCGCTGATTGTGTCACTCTGGAACTTTCCCTCGGGTTTTTGTTTGTTTTATAACTTAGGTATGGAATCACGTTTGTCCGAAAGGGAGCAACATATAACAGCGATAGAAGAAAACAAAAGCACAAAAACAATTTTGCGGCAATTCTGCCGGCTCTCCATAAACACTTGTCAAGTTAATAAAAAGATCAGAAAATTTTAGTTCTATACGAAGTTTAAAGCGAGTAAGTGTACTTGGCCGACAAAACCTTGTACAGTGGCATATTATCTGTAGTTTTATTATCTATTCTAGTAGTAGCGAGCAATGATATCTCTAATATCAATCTGCAACACTTTTCACTTCTGCTCCTTTTTAACAACACTTTGTTATCTCATTGACAGGAATTGGCCGATGTTGTGTCTACTTACCGATTGGTCTCCTGATGAACCAGTATTTCAAAGAGAAATTTGTTCTAATGGACACCATATCATCATATGGTTCAATAGCAGGCGTAATGTTCCTAGTAGGAACTTCCTACCCGTCATCACCGAGCGATCTCTAGAAGCGTACGGTTACTCTGGAGTTTTCATGATTCTTGGATCAATCATGTTTCACAAGGTTGCAGGGGGAGCGGCCATTCGGAAACCAATCTTAAGCGTGAAAGGTAACACCACTGGACAAAGTGGTCTAGTGATCAAGGTCCGTCGGAGGTGATCTGTCATGAACTGTCGGAGGATGACGGTGAGGAAGGTGGCGTACGAGGAGGTGATCAAATGACCACATTGAAAGATGAATCAAGAAATTATACGGTCCAGGCCCTGGCAGAAAGTCGTTTTCACACCAAGGAAAACTCTGAAAATTTGGAGACACAAAATGCTGCAATCGAAATAAATGATATAAAAAGATCAAAGGAGGATGAAGGGATTTTAAATGACGATGATAACTGTGAGGCACACGTTCCTTTGCTAACTAGTGCATGTGATCATTCTGGTGAAGTGGGTGATCTTCCTAATGCTTCAAGATCTGGTCAAGATGATAGTAAGAAATATAATTTCTGCTCATCATTTATATCTCGCTGCAAACTGTTTATGACCAAGGAAGCTCTGTTCCTTATGTGCCTCCCAGCGACTTACTTTCATGCCTATTCGTACGAAGCTCGGGCGTTGTACCTAGTGCCTCACGCAGAGCAGATAGGCATCACCCCATCTCGAGCTGCCTTCTTGTCTTTAATTGGTGGAATCAGTGGGTTTATAGGCAGAACCATTGCAGTCATTCTCCTTGTGAAGAAAGTACACATGTTCAAAATCTACATTATCGTTGGTATCATTACCAGCTTGTCATTTTTCTTGGATTTCGTCGGCGAATCATTCATCATTCGTTCAGTTTTGGCATTTATTCAGGGCCTCTGCTTCTTTGTGCTGATACTGTAGACACAACTTTTCTCAAATTGACGTTGGTAGATGAAACAACTTTAGTTTCAGCCTTGGACTGGTGATGTTAATAAACAGTTCTGGTAATATCTCGGCAGGGTTACTCACAGGTAGACCAATATCTTGACACTCTGGAATAACAAATTCAAGCTTTGTATATATTATCACACAGTTGATTAAGACTATAGAGAATACCACATTTTGATACAACTTTTTTGTCAATTCAATTTTCAATTAATTTATCATCCAACAGGTAAAAAAAACATATCAAACAGTCATACATAAACTTGCAAAATGATATACGAAGGGATATCTTTAATAAAGTACAAGGCTTATAAAACAGAACGCCATGTAGTTCATTGTTAATTTATAGATGTTTCCTAGTAGGTATGGTTGAGTTGTTTAAAAGTGTTTCGAAAACGCACATCAGGGTTTCCTCTCACACCTTACTAATGCGAGTTTTATTAACGTTCCACTCTTTTTCGAGATTTGTGAAAATCCATAATCAGTGATGAGCAATACCACGTGTGTTTTATTCTCAAAGATCGACACGAGATGGTATTTTTACTTTTGATCTATTGCTGATATGTTTTTATTTTCATTTTTTAAACAAAATTTTTACAAAATCGAAAAGGTAAGCCTGTCATTTTTTTCGAGCAAACTTAATGATAAAAGTATTTCGCCTGGGATTTTACAAACTATAAGGGGCTTAATTAAAACAATTAAGCTATTTCAGTTTTACTCTAAAATATTTTTGATATTTTCATTTAGAACCTTTACGCACTTAAAGATTAGATCTGGACGACTCGCCGCCTATTAGTTTTTGTTATCCAAGCTGGCAATTCTTGTTCTATTGTTACTTAATCCATTTTCTCATGCAGGAGCTTTGTTTGACGTCATCCAGTCTTATATTAGGGACTTTTAGATTTGCACGTCGACGTAGTGGACTGCAACGTGTGCCATTCTTTCAAGGCACTGGCCCGTGCCCGGCAGTGCCTTAAAAGGACGTCACATTACCTTAAAAGGATGTCACCGTGGCAGTCCACGTTCTCGTCGTGTAAAATCTGAAAGTCCCTACCATCGTCTTCATGATGACTGGAATCCCTGTTTTGTTCTTCACCATCAGCATTGTAGTCATATCGGTACTGTTAAACAGGAGAGTCAAGTCAAGAGGTTAGATAGCATGAGTTAAACCAAATTGAAATTTTGAAAAACTATCGGCCTGTTGCCAACCTTAAGTTTCTTACTAAAACGATTGAACGTGCTTGTGCTTTTCAGATTCAGGGCTATCTATCATCAAACAATCTGTGTAGTAAAATGCAATCTGCATATAGATCTTGTCATAGCGTTGAAACTGCTCTTTTACGTGTATATATAATGATTTGTTGTTAGCTGTGGACCAAGGTGATGAAGCTGTTTTTGATACTTTTAGACTACTCTGCGGGTTTCGATACTATCAGTCATAATATTTTTCTTGATCGCTTACGGAATAGATATGGTGTATCAGGTACTGCCTTGAATTGGTTTAAAACATATTTTATGAATCGTTCTCAATCTATTGTCATTAATGACTCTTTGTCCAAACCTCATGTACCACTTGAAGTTGTTCCTCAGGGATCTGTCATCGGCCCTTTGTCATTTACTTTGTACACTGCACCACTTGAAGATATCATTGAAGCGCATGGTTTAGGCCGAATGATATATGCAGATGACACCCAAGTATATGTTGTTTTGAAACGTGATTACGACCATTCTGTCATTACCAAACTTGAAAGATGTATAAATGATATAAAAGCTTGGTCCACTGCTAATCATTAAAGTAAAATGAGGATAAAACTGAGGTTATTCATGTAACATCTCGATTCAGAAAGTCCAACCATTTACCATCTGTCGAAATTGCTAATGTACCCATACAACCTGTCAAAAGTGCACGTAACCTTGGTGTCATCTTTGAAAATGATCTTAGGATGGATGAATATATAAAAAAATATTTGTCGCTCAGCTTCATATGCCTTGTTCAAGATAGGTCGTATTAGAAATGTTCTTGATCAAAAATCTACTGAAACGCTTATACATGTATTTATTACATGCCGTCTTGATCAGTGCAATAGCCTTCTTTATGGCCTTCCGGACTCGCACATAGTAAAACTCCAGAGAATCCAAAACTCTGCTGCCAGGCTTGTAACACACACACGTTCTTGTGAACACATAACTCCAGTACTACGTAAATTGCATTGGTACGTTGCCGGTGACGTACCGCATTATGTACAAAATCTTGGTTTTAACTCATAAATGCATTCATGAATTGGCACCAATTTATCTGCAAGAACTAATCCAGGAATATAAACCCTCACGTAATCTTCGGTCATCTTCTTAATTAAACCTAATGTCTACTTCTGTATCAACTCTGATCTTTCTTATGGCCATCGCTCTTTTTCCAAAGCTTCTGTTGAACTTTGGAACAAACTACCTTTAAATGTAAAAAAACTGTCAAACTGTTAACCAATTCAAAACTTCTCTTAAGACACATTTATTCAAAATTGCTTTTAATGATTAACTTACTCTGTTCACATTGATGTGTATTTCATATGTATTGTAATTTGTAGGTTTATTTGCACTTGTTTGTCTTGTTTAATATGTAATTGTTTATCAGTCTATTCTGTTTGTTATAGCGCTTAGAGACTTCGGTGGTAAGGGCTTTATAAGAAACGTTGTTATTTATTTATTTAAGTAGTGATCTTTAACGAGTCTGGTATGGAGTCTGATGCAAAGACAGAGCAAGAGAAGGATAGGGGGCAGAACAAGAGATGGGAAGGAAAACAGAGCAAGAGAGAGGAGAGAGAGAGAGAGAGCAAGAGAAAGAGATGCAATGGACAACGATGCATTTAATATTTCCAGCATAAATAGAATTGAATATTTACTATATTATAGAGAAAGAGAGAAGTTATAGACATGTAAACAATTCTATGTCCATGGGAGTGACGTAAACATTGCATATACCTGGGCTGAATAACTGGAAAGTATAAACGTCTGGGAAGGAGACTAACATCATAAAAATGGGATGATTTGATATATTCCAACAGACTTAGGAGATTAACCCTATAGGTTTAATACACGACAAGGAATCAGATTTCCCATAGGGTTGTACTCAAACGATTGACATTCTTCTCCCATAGATATAACACGCAAAATTAGGCATTTTATTACATTGTTTGTGATTGTATATGATAATATGTTATAATAGTCGAAGAAGATCATAAAATCAAATTTAAAACGACGGCAAAAAAAAAAAAAATGACCCACCAGGAATCGAACTTGGGTCGCCGGAATGGGAGGCAAGTGCTATGACCACTATACCAAAATAATCCACATAGACATTACACGTGAACGGAAAATGGAATTCTCAAATCTCACTTTGCAAGTGAAATATGAGCATAATCCCGGCATCTGATCGAAAAATAAATATTGTCTCAGCTACAACATACTCGAAGCTCAGCGAAAACAAAGCTAAAACGACAGAGATATTGCTCGCGAAAGACGGGAATGTAGAATCCAGTTTTGAAAAAAAAGTCATGTCCCATAGAGAATACACGCAAAATGTGAAAAATTGACATGCCTCCTTTAATCGCAAAAATACGCCATGATGCCTTTGTCAAAATGAAAAATCGTGGAATTACATTTGTAGAAAATTGTCTCAGCTAGAACATATCAAAATTTGGAAGAAAATCGATCAATATTTACAGAGATACAATCAATTTTCCAAAAATATGCTGACGTCATAATATGCAAATTGAAATTTTGAGTTCGGAGGCCATTATGATGACGTCATGAGTTAATTGAGGGTTAAATGAGACATGAAATCATATCTGCGAGTCATAATCTATCCAAATATGAAAACAATTTAGGAGTTGAAGAGTTACAATGAATTTTGTATAGGCATGTGTTGGCCCATGTATTGTGGATAAAGATAGCGCAGGCTCAAGCGTGCTGTCAACTTTGACGGACGCTCATTGCGTTATTACTGGTCAAAAAAGGTGAACAAGGTATCAAATTGTTTGGAAAAAAATGAGGAATATCATGTCAAAAATAAACTTGGAGGAATTATTTTGCGTTTGGCCGTCGAGAGCAAAAACGCGCGCGCATTCGTTTGTGCGCGTTTTTTGGGGGGGAAATGCTTAAAATGTCCTGAAACGTATCCAAAATGAATTTGAGACGATTTGGAGCATTTTGAAATTTTGCACGCGCGCTAACTCGCGGACGTACGCATGCGCGCGCGTTTTCTGACCTGAAATTGACCGGACGGATATTGAACTTGATTATGATAAATATGAATGAGAAATGACTTTCCGTTATGAAGATATGATTGTGAGTTGAAAGTACAAAAACAAACACAAAATGGCGCCTGGATGACGTCATGAAGATTTGATGACCTTGAAAATGTTCCTGTCACGTCTCATGACAATGACCTATGACTGGGCTAAAATTGAAAGAAATTGACTAAACCGATCTTGAGTTATCGTCTGAACAAAAAAGTGCGGAGAAATAAATAAAAACTAGAAATTAATTCGTCATTGAGGACAATTTAGGTGGTCTGTTATGTAATCTGAATAATTGATCTTGTAGAAAATTGTCTTAGCTACAACATATCAAAATTTGGAAAAAAATCGATCCATATTTACAGAGATACAATCAATTTTCAATAAATATGCTGACGTCATAATATGCAAATTCGTATTTTGAGTTTCAAGGCCAAAGGGCAATGGGCAGAGCTATAGACAATTAAGGAACATTACAAGACATAATAGAACGAGAACGAGAACCATAGGCGGGAGAGGTAGAGGGTGAGAGAGAAGATAAAGAGAAGGGCAGAGGCAGAGGGACACAGAGCAAGATAATAAGAGGGAGGCAAGGCAAGAGGTCGAGGTAGATCGAGGGAGGCAGAGAGAGAGAGGGAGAGGGTAAAAGAGTAGAGAGAGATATATTATGCAGAGACAGAGCAAGAGAAGGAGAGGGGCAAAATAAGAGAGGAGAAGGGAAACAGAGCAAGAGAGAGGAGAAAGAGAGAGATGCAATGGAGAACGATGCATTCAATATATCCAGCATCAATAGAATTTAATATAGAGAAAGAGAGAAGTATAGACAAGTAAACAATTCTATGTCCGGTGGGAGAGACGTAAACATGCATACACCTGGGCTGAATAACTGGAAAAGTATAAACGTCTGGAAAGGAGACTAGCATCATAGATATGGGACGAGTTGATATTGTTTTAGACTTAGGAGATTAACCCTATAGTTTTAATCAACGACAAGGAATCCGATTTCCCATAGTGTTGTACACAAACTATTGACATTCCTTTCCAAAAGTAATAACACGCAAAATTAGGCATTTTATTACATTGTTTGTGATTGTATATGTTCTGACATGTCGCCATTTATTGCAATTTTCACTATAATGACGTCATTAAAATGACAAATAATGATAACTGAGCTTGTAGACAATAATTGTCTTAGCTACAACATATCAAAATTTGGAAGAAAATCGATCAATATTTACAGAGATACAATCAATTTTCCATAAATATGCTGACGTCATAATATGCAAATTCGTATTTTGGGTTCCAAGGCCTTTATGATGACGTCATGACATTTGTACTGGCAAAATGAGACATGAAATTATATCTCCAACTCATACTCTATCCATACATGAAAAAAATTGAGGGGTATTCAGGCATTCTGACGAGCTATGGCAGATTTTATATAGACATGTTTTTACCACTTTTTACATTATATTGCCTATTGACGCGTGCGCGAATTTTAAAGTTTGACGCACGCGTGTGTCATTATGGAAGGTCGAGAATGACTGGAAATAGTTGTAAATTGTCAAAAATAGTGTCAAGAATACAAACCATGCGAAAAAACGGCGTTTTTACGTTTTGGATGCGCTGTGCGCGCGCATAACGCGCGCGCGGATGCGCACGGACGAACATTTTTGAAATGCTTAAATGTGATTTCACAAAATGGCGCCTAGATGACGTCACGATGACCTGACGACCTTGAGAATAATGCTGGCACTTTACCTTGATAAGCCTGATGACTGACAAAAATTAGATGAAAATTGATGGAGCCGAATTTGAGCAATCACGCTCACAAGAAAGTGGTGGAAAAATAAAAATAAACAATTGCGTTACCGATATACCAAAACATTTCCCATAGCGATTACACGTGAACGGAAAATGGAATTCCCAAATCCCACTTTGCAAGTGAAATATGAGCATGATCCCGGCATTTGATCGAAGAATAAGAGACACATTTGTAATAGCTTATTGTTTCAGCTACAACATACTCGAAGCTCAGCGAAAACGAAACTAAAACGACGGAGATATTGCTCGTGAAAGACGGGAATGTAGAATCCAGTTTTGAAAAAAAGTCATGTCCCTTAGAGAATACACGCAAAATGTGAAAAATTGACATGCCTTCTTTAATCTTGAAAATACGCCATGATGCCTTTGTCAAAATGAAAAATCGTGGCGGTTATGTTTGTAGAAAATTGTCTCAGCTAGAACATATCAAAATTTGGAAGAAAATCGATCAATTTTTACAGAGATACAATCAATTTTCCAAAAATATGCTGACGTCATAATATGCAAATTGAAATTTTGAGTTCGGAGGCCATTATGATGACGTCATGAGTTAATTGAGGATCAAATGAGACATGAAATCATATCTCCGACTCATAATCTATCCAAATATGAAAAAAATTGGGAGTTCCCATCCATTCTGAAGAGTTACAATGGATTTTGTATAGGCATATTTTTGCCCATGTATTGTAGATAAAGATGGCAAAGGTCCGCGCGTGCTGTCAACTTTGACGAACGCTCATTGCGTTATTACTCGTCAGAAAAAGGTGAACAAGGTATCAAATTGTTTGGAAAAAAATGAGGAATATCATGTCAAAAATAAACTAGGAGGAATTATTTTGCGTTCGGCCGTCACGGGCAAAAACGCGCGCGCATTCGTTTGTGCGCGTTTTTTTTTGCGAAATGCCTTAAATGGCCTAAAACGTATCCAAAATGAATTTGAGATGATTTGGAGCATTTTGAAATTTTGCGCGCGCGTTTTTTGACCTGAAATAGACCGGACGAATATTGACCTTGATCATGATAAATATGAATGAGAAATGACTTTCCGTTATGAAGATATGATCGTGAGTTGAAAGTACCAAAAAAAACAACACAAAATGGCGCCTGGATGACGTCATGAAGACTTGATGAATTTGAAAATGTTTCTGTCACGTCTCATGACAATGACCTATGACTGGGCCAAAATTGAAAGAAATTGACTAAACCGATCTTGAGTTATCATCTGAACAAAAAAGTGCGGAGAAATAAATAAAAATAAACTAGACTTGAATTCGTCACTTTGACGAATTAGGTGATACGTATGCTAATGATTTACATAATGAAGAATGCATTTTCACGATTTCATATTGTTATATAAAATGCTTCTACCATTATGATCTATCCATATGTCAAGTTTCTACTGTTTAGCCTTGATCATTATGGACCCTGGACAACAACCAGTTACACCTTTGACTCTAATTGACATAATGAGGCATACACATTGCATATTCCGTGGTAACAATAAAGTAGGCGAGGGAAAATGAAGGCAATGACAAACGAGAGAGAGAGAGCGACAGAATATGGCCGGGTTCAAATTAAGTTTTCTTTAAATTATTAGACCCAGTACTGAGGATCTTTTTATCTGCCATGTTTTTGTTATTTGACGGCTTTTGACGATACAAAAAAATGCCGTCTTTTGTCACCAAATATAATTGTTCAAATAGCATTGTAGAGACGATGAACTCTAATGCAAAGTCGTAAGCCATGAGAATGTCAATTTCTATGTCGTTCTGCAAAATAATCCGAACAATAGAATCAACCAAATGGAATCAACTGTTAAACGAATTTATCATGAGTTCTGAAATTTTAATTTGTTACTGCACGTCATAGTAGTATTAAAGAGCAGCAATAGCGAACAATTGTCGCTAAAATTCAGAAAATGTTGCTTAGATTACTTTTCCACTAAAAATTGAGACATCAAGCTACATAGAACTATGATCGACAAACATGATATTGTTTTGAAAACAGTCAGAAAACATTGCAGGTAGAATAAATAAGAGATAATGTGGTCATGTAAACAAGTGCATTATGTCTATGTTAGTCCCCTAGTACCGAAATCATGATTGTATTCTCCACTTATTTCTCCTATATAATTTATTTCAATTTGAAATAGAAATTCTAATGTTTCTTCTTTTGGCTTGATTATATTTCAGCAACGAATTGACAGTTTTGGTAGACATCTTGGATGTATCATAGCAATAAATTCTTGGCACATGACGTTTTGTGTATACAATAATTATGATAAGAAGAAGAAGCATACAAATAACTATAAGAATAATAACAATAACAAATAATCACTATAATAATGATTATAATTACGATATTTACTATAATAATAAATATAAAAATGATAATAACAAATGATTATTATGATACTGCTGCTATTACTACTACTACTACTTCTACTACTACTTCCACTACTACTATGAAGAAGTAAATGAAGAAGAAGGGGTAGGAAAAGAATCATTTCAGCGATATTAGTGATTATATTGTCAATGATTGAGGCATAAACATATTCCGCGGTAAGAAAGAAGAAACAAATAAGAATAATAAGGCAAGGCCGTTAGTCATGAGAATGTCACATTCTATCTCTCTCAGCTTAATAGTCCGAACAATAGAATGAACCGAGAGGAATCGACTGAAATTTCTTAACAACAATTGAAACTTCTCCCAGGAAGCCAAACATTAGATTTGCTCCCCATTTAAATAGCTTTGTAAAGGCGGTGAAGAAAAAAAAATACTTCGTCGTTAATGGTGAGAACATTCACGGCTATCTCTCTCATCTAATTCCTGCGAACAGTGGGCTCAACCAAGCACAATCAACTGTTAAACGAATTTGTCATAAGTCTTGAAGATTCAATGTATCACTGCACGTCATAGTAGCATTAAAGAGTAGCAATGGCGAACGATTGTCGCTAAAATTCAACAATAGTTACTTAGTTTTCTTTTCCCTAAAAATTACCATGAGACATCAAGCTACATAGAACTATGATCGACAAACATGATAGTGTCTTGAAAACAGTCAGAAAAACATTGGAACTGGAATGAATAAGAAATCATGCGATCATGTAAACATTTTGTCCATGTTAATCCTCCAGTACCAAATACCCAAGCAAAACTCGAGCCAGATGCAAATGAAGAGCTTGCAACCAAAAGGCGCTAAATCCACTTTTCACCAAATTGCATGTTTTAAACGATTTGAATAGACCTCTCTCATGTGTATCTAAATAACTAAATTTTCCCTCAGAATTGTTTCAGGAAAATATGAAAATATTGATTTGAAATTAATACTTTCAACCAAAAGGCGCTATATCCACCTTTCTTTTCTTTCCTTTGATTGGCCCAATCATACCAGCCTGTGGAAATTTGATCAGAAAGCAATCAGAAAGCAGAACACAAAGAGCATAGCACAGGCAGACTTCCTAGATTCGTTTTTACTATTCACGTTTCGAAATACCTCATTTTCTGGCGATTTCATCATGGATAAATTATTGTACCAGTGGTTATGTGATGACAGTTTTTGCACATTGATGATCATGTGTGTGTGTGTGTGTGTGTGCGCGCGTGTGTGTGGTGAGGGGGGGGGGCTACTATGATTCAAGTACAGGTAAGTATAGTTAATATACAATTCAGAAGCATTTACACACAAATGACATCCTTCTATACTAATGTCAGTGAACAACTCTATATTGACTGTAAAAAGTGTTCTGTCAAAAGGCGCTATATCCATGATTTCTGCCAAAAGGCGCTAAATTCGAAAAGAAATGAAATATGAAAAATTATATAAAATACATGCTGTACGCAGGATTTTTCTAACTTGCATTTGTATGACCTATAGTGGTAGTTCTTCCACCTGTAGTATAGATTTGATTAATAAACAGAGAAAATGTGTGAAATTAAAAACAATGATTTTCTCGAAATTAACCGGAATGGATTAAGCTCTTCAAATAAAGGTTAACTTAAAGATACTATGTCCCTTTGCAGCCAACATCAAATTCCGTAGAACTTTGCAGGAATTATGAATATGTCATGTATGTCCTATCTGTGAAATTTAAACCTTAGCAGTGTCCTAATATTCAAATTATGCAAGGAAACCCGTTTACTTGCTAGACTTCACTGTCAGACACTATTGAGTGACTGACTGGCTTTTTCTTCTTTGGTAATAACATACATATAATGAGCTGTAAAGAGTACATGAGCATTTGTCTACATCAATAACCCACTTCTTGTAATTGTCAAAATTAAACTAATTGAATCTTTGCGCAGCACAAAACGTACGACCATTCTGTACAATGGTCTGAAAATCAGACTATTACTTACTGTCTTGGTAGCGCTTAAGTCGATTCGACAACTAATAGTCGTTATTTTCCCACTTAAAGACATTTTCAAGCCCCCTTTTTTTAGGGAAGTTCTAAATTAGTATTATCTTTCAAATGCCGTTGGAATTTAACCCTTTCATTTTTGGCCTGCAAATGGGACATAGTACCTGTAAAGACATTAATTTATGACATATTGTCTATTGTCTTTATTGTTTTCTCTACTTAGTTCTTTTTCCTATCTTATTTTTTTCAAGATATATTCTAATGTTTCCTTGTATTGATTAGGTTCATTTTTTTTCATTTTTTTTAATTCAAAGTCGTGTTACAACTTTTTGAGCATCATATAATACCCGCATACATTCAGTTAAACTTGACATGCCAATTGTTTATTGTTTATTTTGTAGAAAGATACGAACCCTTGTGTAATTTAAAAATTTGGAATTGAATTGGGGCCTTGAGCGAAGTACACGTTTAGTTCACTTCATGCAGATGATACTGCTATATTCTGTAAAAGTAAGGAAGTAAGAAAGTAAGCTTAAAATTCACTGGATCTAATTTCAACTTGGATAGATTTAAACAAACTTATGTTAAATACAGATAAAACAAAGGTGATGATATTTGGTCCCAAGAATAAATCATGCAACCAGGTGTTGAAAATATATTTTAAAAACGAAAGAATAGAGTTTGTTAAACAATTCAAATACTTAGGGTTTACCCCGGACACAAAACTTAATTTGTCGATGCATGTAAACAAAAACACTGTGAATAACATTACTCGAACAATAGGATCCATTCTTAGAGTTAAACAGTATATCTTCCGTAAAAACATGATAATAATAATACATTATATTCATAACGCGCTTAATACTAATGTTTCTAAGCGCAAGAAAAAGAAGAAAGGAAAAGGGAGGAAAAGTGAGAGATACCAAAGAAAAATGTTAAAAATATTGAATTACAAGTAAACGGCAAAGAAGAATATGAATTACACAAAATAATGACTACATAGAAATTAATTGAAATTATAAATAAACCAGATATGGACTCAGAATTATAATATACACTGTGGAATATGCAAATACAACTTACAATAACCTGATGTATACATTATTATATTAAATATTATAATTATGCATATTAAAGTACATATTATACAACATTATGCAAAAGAATTTACAATATCATTAAACTGCAAGGTAGTATAATTTCGCTTAATACAATGAACTTGGGGAGGGGAGGGTAATCACAGTTATGGAAAGAGGTGGGTTTTCAGGAGTGACTTTAATAATTCTAATGATCAATTTATATTATTCTCTCATTTTGCCACACATTGACTATTGGTGTATCATATGGGGATTGCGTTCTGAAATAGTTGTGGATCGATTGCAAAGATTTCAAAATGAGTATATAAGAATGTTATTTAATATGTCTAATAGAACAACGGTTAGACCATCTTTATTGACTTTAAAGTGGCAAACGATTGAAGAAAGAATAAAGTATCAATTTTGCATTATGTTTTTTGAAGTATTGAAAAGCCAAACATCCGAATGTCTCGATCGTTTGTTGTTAATAAGGCCAATAATATATACCACCAGGTATGCAAAGAATAGTAAATTAGTTGTTCCCCAGGTAATTACCGAATATCGTAAACGCAGTTTTCTTATACCAAGGTCCCTATCTTTTCATTAAACTCCCTTTGAATATTTAATCAAGTAGTTCATTGCCTCTATTTCAAATATGTTGCCGATCTTTATCTCACACTCTTTAGAAGTCCAAACATATACCATTTTGATAACTTGTAGCTGCCTTAATGTTTCCGTTTAATGGGGGGCTCATTTAATCTCCCATAATTTTGTTTCTTTCTTCTTTTTCTTTCTTAATATCTAGTTGTTGTTTTTTCCCCAAATCTAGTATTCATTTGTTTTCTGCTAGATTTTTGTGTAAGATAATCAATAAATGGGCTGTATGCCCTGCTAACTATTGTTGTTATTTCAAATAATTTTGTAATGTATTCGTTTAGATTATCAATTTATTTTTAAATTATTTTTTCTATTACGTAGTTCTGTGTAAAATTTGTGTTGTGTTGTATTAAATATGATGCTACTTCATGTACCTGTATTTGTTTGTTTTATTTCCGAAAATCATCATAAAAAACAATAACACAATATAACAAAACCAAAGACTTATATAACAATGATAGAATGATAAAACGGTTGGATAGTCCATTTCAGAGCCATTAACCTAATGGCTCTGTTCTTCCATGGAGTCCAATATATACATAATGATAATATAATAAGTAATGATATTACTAGATAGTAAGGCTTAATTAAAATACACTGTACATGTACTAAACTAAATTAAATTAAACCATAAAACAAAAAACAAATATCATTAAAATCTATTCAAATATCACCTCCCATCCCCAATGTAACCAAATACGACCCCACCCTTATCACCCACCCTGCTAACAATTGATTTAATTAGTTTTAAAATACTCTACACATTATCTAATTTAGTCTGTTATTACATTATGTTCAGGGCAAAAGCCAATGAGATTGCGAAATTCAAATATCAAAATAATTAAAGTGTTTTTGAACATGTTTGTTGAACAAATTTAGTGTGCCTAACTGACGGAGCTTAAGAGGTAGTTCATTGTATAACACGGACCCACGATACAAGAATGTACGTTTACACTGATTGGTTCTTGGTTTCGGAAGCATTAAATTTTCATTATATCTTAGCCCGTAAAACTTTTCGTTAAAAACAAATTTATCAGTCATATATTTAGGAGTTAGCTCATGAAACGTTTTAAACAATAACGAGTACATATGTCTCCTACGACGAGATTTTAGAGTTTCCCAATTCAAGGTATCGTGAATTTGATGAATAGATATATGCTCATAAGGTTTAACCTGTAGAATAATTCTTCCTGCCCGATTCTGAAGCTTCTGAAGTTGATCAAAATGATTATCATTTGCAGATTGCCAAACAGTATCCGCATAGTCAAAATGAGGCATAATTACAGATGTATAAATTAGTTTCAGATTTGACTCATTAATAAAATATCTCAATCTCCTCAAGAAACCAATCATTTTCCCAATTTTTTTGTTCAGTTGCTCTAAATGAATATTCCACTTAAGTTCACAATCTACATTTACTCCAAGATATTTGAAACATTTTACTTGATTTAGCTTAGTGGCATTTACTTCTAAATTCAGAATATCACGCTTAGAAAGCATAAACTTTGTCCCTAAAAGCATGCATACTGTTTTACTGGAGTTCACAGAGAGTCTATTTGCATTCATCCAAGCTTGTAGATTACCTAGCTCTTCGTTTAAAAGTGATTGAATCACATCTAAATCTTTGTGGGAATAATACATAACCGTGTCGTCTGCATAAAAGTGCAAATTGCATTTCGTGAAAGATTTAGGCTGATCGTTTATAAAAACTAAAAATAGTAGTGGCCCCAGTATTGAGCCCTGAGGTACTCCGTAATAAAGGGTCAATTCATCAGACAATGTTTGTCCTATGGAAGTTCTAATACGTCTTTTCATTAGATAATTTTGAAACCATTTTAATGAGGTTCCTTGGACTCCAATATCAGAAAGTTTTTAATGAGAATTTGGTGATTGACAGTATCGAACGCCTTATGTAAATCGACAAAGACACACCCAGTATATTTCCCTTGATCAATTGCTTCAAGCCATTCATCAGTTACTTTGATTAGTGCAGTAGTTGTGGAATGTTTCGGCCTAAAGCCCGATTGCTCCTTCACTAATACATCATTGTCTTTCAAGTAATGCAGTAATTGTTTTTGAACAACCCTCTCTAAAAGTTTCGAAACACAGGGCAATAATGATATAGGCCTATAATTATCTGGCTGACATTTGTCGCCTTTTTTGTGCAATGGTATGATTTTTGCAATCTTCCACTGGGAAGGAAATACCCCATCAGTTAATGATTTATTTATAAGGTATGCTATAATTCTAAAGATTTCCGTTCCACAAGTTTTCAATATGTAAGAACTGATTCCATCCAAACCAACCGATTTCTTATTCTTTAGACTATATATTTCTTTTAACACATCTGCTTCAGAAACTAAAGAAAATTCAAATTTTGTTTCAGAAGATAGTGGGTTTCGTATATCATTTTCCAGACCTGCCTCGTTACATACCTGTGACACATTAGCACCATTACATGAATGTAAGCCATTAGCAACATTTGCAAAATGATTTGCAGTTTCAAAAGTATCATGTGACACAGGGATAGGTGATTTAGAGCTCTTGTTGGGTAGGAGAGATTTAAGAGTTGGCCATGTTTGATTTCTGTCTATAGTTTCAGTTAATTTTTCGATAAAGTATTTCCTTTTAAGTTTTCTATTTTCAAATGTAACTTTTTTTTTTAATTGTCTATATTCTTTCCAATAAACATCTTTGTTAGTATTTTTGCCTTCTGTTTAATTTGGTCACGCTTCTTCATTAGTTCAAAAATCCATTCATTCAACCACGGTGAATGTTTCTTTCTTACTCTTTTAGTTTTGAATGGCATGTACTTATTAAATACACCCAACAAAAGCTCTTGCCATACATCCACGGCGTCATCTATACTGTTCATTTCTTTAACATCAGACCAATCAAGCTCATTAATTTCACTTTTAAGAGCATTTAAATCTGCACCTTTTGATTTACGAAATGTGACGAACTTTGGATCAGAACACTTATCATTTTGATGAGTGTTCCAGATTAAAAGTCATGGAGTGATCACTGAGACCATTATGAATTACACCAAAAGAATTTACATTCTCAGTACAATTTGTAATAATATGATCAACAAGTGTTGAAGATTCCTTAGTAATTCTTGTATATTCAGACTTATTTACTTGTTTCAAACCATAAATAGCATTTAATTGGTTATATCGTTTACATCCACTTGTTTGAGGTTGTTTTAAAATATCAAAATTGATGTCTCCCATAAGAATGATTGGTTTGTTATATCCCTCAAGAAATGTTAACATAGCTTCATAATAATTGAGAATATCACATTTGGAGCTTGGAGGCCGATACCATGTAACAAATATGAAAGGTTTATCTTTTTTCAAATCAATCAGTAAAAATAAAGCTTCTAAATTTTGGGTGGAATCTAACGTCAATTGATGAAAATTCAAACTATTATGCACATATATAGCTACTCCTCCACCTTTTCTATTGCGGTCATTTCGAATAACAGAGTATTGAGGTATGGAGATTTCTATGTCATACACACTATCGTCTAATCTGGTTTCATTTGGGGCTAACAGATGTATGTCATTACTGCACAAAATTGATTTAATTTCATCGAAATGCTTTAAGAGACTAACAACGTTAAGCTGTAGACATTTTAATCCATTCAGTGATAGTTGATTGTATTTCAACCCGGGCTGATTAACTATATGTTCATCTAATTTTTTCTTTGAATTATATTGCACATTGATAAAATTTGCACTTTCTCCATAAAAAGGTAAATGCTTCATCATACACTGTGGACATTCCCAATCTAAGAATACTTCCGTGTCATCATCATATAATTTTACAGGTACCCTAGCACATGATATGTGGATCCAATTTTTACATTGTGTACATAAAAGGCCCCTTTGGTTTGATTTTACAGACTTTCTACACAACCCAAATGGAAACTTCCTTAACATTACAATTCCGCCTTAAATTTAGCTTTAAAAACTGGTTAAACATTCAAAATCAAACATTCAAAGTCAAACACTCAAAGTCAAAAGAATAACAATTAAGGTTATATATTAAAAATAAATATAAAAATAAACAAAATACGAGTTTGTTGTTCGTTGAGTCAATACACCTCCCAGGATGACGTAAGAAATTTATATCACTAGTCAACATCGTTAGATGTTAGAGATGTACATCAAATCATCGTTTTACAATTTTTTCAGATCTTCGACGGACGTGATAAGCTTCTTATAATGTAGGCCTTCCTTGAAAAGCAGGCCATTACATTTATATTTTTTGGCTTGAATGGAACCACCCTACTGAATTAAAACTTAATGAATAAATAATATGTCATTTTGCTTTATTCTGCCCCGTTTTTTTTTGTAATATGTATTTTGTTTGTTTATGGAGGAGAGTCATGGAAATTGAAGAATATTAGTCTTTGTGAAAAACTCCCAGCTTAGTTCAATTAAACTGGTTCATCCGTCGCTTGAGTGCAGCTTGTACAGTAAACCATACCCACAGTCTCTGATATCGACGATTGTTTACGTCTGGCTCCACTAATTATCTTTAGAATATTCAGAAGGTATGTGATAAATGTCGGTTTTATGTCGGTATTGCCCATACCAGACGGTTGTTTTTGTAAAATAAATTGTAATGTCCCACTCAGGCATGGAACAGAGAAAGAAAGGTGGCATTTATGTAGTATCGGTATACTGATGAACGTGCTTGCTTGCAACCACTCTGAGTCTAAACAAGAATGAGAATGATAAACAGTGTTGGCCTTAACTTTTGTGATCTTTGGTTCCTAAATCTACTGGTCTACATACATTACAGACATACTGCATGAGAGTAAGTATGAAATAAATTGTGCCCTTAAAGACTCCTGTATATCAATTAAATGTTCTCACTTGCATGCTGCCTATTGGCACAACCAATTTGATGTTCATGCCCTCATTTGGAAAAAAATCAAAGTATTTAGGTATGTAATTGTATTTAGGTTATTTTACAATGTAAATCAGGACAAGGACAGCATGCTCGTTATCATATCCTTGTTTTTGTTGGACCCATATTGATTGATTGATTGGTTGGTTAGTTGATTGGCTAGTTGGTGGATTGATTTATTGGTTGATTGGTATATTGATTTATTGATTAGTTCATTGATCTTTTTTTGAATGGTTTATTGATCAGTTGATTGATCATTTTATTGATTGATTGGTTTAATTACTTGGTTAGTTTGTTGGTTGATTGATCAATGGATTGATTGATTGTTTGATTGGTAAGTTGGTCGGTTTGTTGATTGGTTGGTTGATTGGTCGATTGATTGATTGGTTGGTTATTTTGTTGGTTGATTGGTTGATTAGTTGGCTGGCTGGTTTGTTGGTTGATTGGTCGATTGATTGTTTGATTGGTTAGTTGATTGGTTTGTTGGTTGATTGGTTGATTGGTCGATTGATTGTTTGATTGGTTAGTTGGTTGGTTTGTTGGTTGAATGTTTGCTTGACTGGTGGGTGGTCGTCTCGACAAATCCTCATGGTTTTTGTGGCATCCCAATTCCAATAATGCTCTCTCTTGTGTTGTTATCTGATGTATCGCTTTATTGTTTTATCACTTTACCTTATTTTGTACTCTTGATGGATTTATACTGTTATTCTGTCATGATTGTATTCTGTTTTGTATATATTATTGGAATTGAATAAAGCTGATTTGAATTGAATTGATAATTTATACTTTCCCTGTTCGGAGTATAATACAATAGAGTTTTTAAATTTACACGCCGTTTGACTGATGAGATCAGTTTACTTTGTAATCTATTGTACGCATACTTTGACAAAAGTTGGTTTTGACGACTTAAAAGCTTGCCTGAGACTTACCCGACATAATGACAAATAAATAATATATGACAAGGAGGATACTAGAAGCTTTGATATAAAGAAAAGGTGAATTGATCTGCTTCTTACCAAGATTTTCTGTGGGGACACCTTTTAAGTTATTTTGCTCCTTTTAAAGTTTTAAATTTCAAATTTTTGCACCAAAGATCTTAGAAATGGAGTCATCAAGAAGACAAGAGATCTCCATTTTAAACTGGAAGTGGGGTTACGTCATCTTACTGTGCAAGTTCGTGATAAAAATAGGGTCTGGGATCACAAAGGCTTTCGGCGTTCTCCTCCCAGTGATGGTTGAAAGATTCAACAGAAATTACGCCACAGTAGGCTTTATCTGCAGTTTACCGGGTACAATCATGCTCTTTTCAGGTGAATAATTTGATTCTTTAAAATTCTTTCAAATACAATATACTCTAATTTTCAAAATGTATCCAATTTTATAAGACGTATCCAAATGCCCTTTCATACCCCGTCCATCTATCTACATACACGCACACATCCACACACATCCGGACACTCATGATTAATAACCCAGTTTTAAAAAAGTCCTACATGAATCTTTATAAAAAAATTCTACATTGTCATGGTTATATTGTTGGAAGGATATTGGCATTGAGTACATATATTCTGAGCTCGGATCGTATACCCGGGCAAATTTAATGAAATATGGACTTTACATTGATGTTTCTTGTTCCTTTGAGGTTCATTGGTACCCCCCCCCCCCACTCTAAGCACAGTGTTTCTTTAATTTCTATAATTCGATCAATGTCCATGCAGGTCCTTTCGTTTCTGTGGTCCTCCAGAGGGTAGATCATCGAATCGTTGCGATGTTAGGAGGGGTACTAGGTGGGGTCTGTCTGGTAGCATGCGGTTTCATCTCCAACATTACCGGTCTTGGTTTCACCCTGGCACTCACAGGTATGTCGAATTACGTTATGAACATATCGTACCTCAAATACCCTTGGAAAACTCGTTGAAAAGGCCTGACTTTCTCGGTAATTTCCCATGAATTCAGGGTTACAAAGTCGTGGAAAACTCGTGGAATTTAGTTGAAAAATCAGATGTGAGAGGAGTTTGGTTGCTAAGAACAGTCATAAAATACAATCCAAGACATTTCCAACCATCATTAATACAGTTTTCATTTTTACGATCGCCTTTACCTGTCAAGTCGTAAACCCATCTAAGGGTTGAAACATGGTTGAAACGAGGATCAAAATCAATAATCAATCTGCTGCGAGAACAAATGGTGTGGGACTTCATCTTGACTTGTGTGAACCATCCCGTCTGAGGAATTCTCTGACAGGAGCAATCTTCAGGGTCTCACAGGCCATACAATCTTGCGAGGCTTGCTTTCATCGTTTTTTCATGCTCTATTCAACAGTTTGATGTTTATGCCACTTTACACTTTTATTGCCCATAAAATGATGGAAACTTGTTGAATTTCAGGTGGAAATGTAGTGGAATTGTTTTAATGGCTATTCCCTAGCGACGGATATGGGGATCCTGTAATTCAACCCAAAGTAACCCAAAATTCAACCATAATTAAAAAGTTTTTACCGAGTATTCCCCCAGTTATTCAACTATAATTCAGGTACGTTATGTTCGTAATATAGGAGAAAAGGGGTGTGTCTGGTATCATGTGGTTTCATCTCCAACATATATCCCCGGTCTTGGTTTCACCCTGGCACTCACAGGCATATGTCATAGGAGGGGTAATAAATGCATGGGGTGTATCTGGTATCATGTGGTTTTATCTCCAATATTACCAGTCTTGGTATCACCCTGGCACACACAGGTATGTAATAATAGGAGGGGTAATAAATTGGGTGTGTCTGGTATCATGTGGTTTTATCTCAAAAATTATCTCTAACATTAATCTGCAATATTTTTTCATTATGTTATACTTTAACATGACTTTGTTGTTTCAATGACAGGTATTGGCCGATGTTGTGTCTACTTACCGATTTCTCTCCTGCTGAACCAGTATTTCAAAGAGAATTTTGTTCTAATGAACACCATAGCATCATATGGTTTAAACGCAGGCGTAATGTTCCTACCCGTCATCACCGAGCGATCTCTAGAAGCGTACGGTTACTCTGGAGCTTTCATGATTCTTGGAGCAATCATGTTTCATAGGGTTGCAGGGGGAGCGGCCATTCGAAAACCAATCTTCAGCGTGGAAGATAACACCACTAGACAAAGTGGTAGTGATCAAGATCCGTCGGAGGTGATCTGTCATGAACTGTCGGAGGATGATGGTGAGGAAGATGGTATAGAAGGAGGTGATCAAATGACCACACTGAAAGACGAATCAAGAAACGATACGGTCCAGGCGCTGGCAGAAAGCCGCTTTCACACCAAGGAGAAGTCTGAAAATACGGAAACACAAAATACTCCAATCGAAATAAATGATATAAAAAGATACGAGGAGTATGAAGAGATTTTAAATGACGATGATAACTGTGAGGAACACGTACTCTTGCTAAATAGTGCATTAGATCATTCTGGTGCAGTGGGGGATCTTCCTAATGCTTCAAGATCTGTTCAAGATGATAGTGAGAAATGTAATTTCTGCTCATCGTTTATATCTCGCTGCAAACTGTTTATGACCAAGGAAGCTCTGTTCCTAATGTGCCTCCCAGCGACTTACTGTCGTGCCTATTCGTTCGAAGCTTGGGTGTTGTACCTAGTGCCACACGCAGAGCAGTTAGGCATCAGCCCATCTCGAGCTGTCTTCTTGTCTTCAATTGCCGGAATCAGTGGGATTATTGGCAGAACCATAGCAGTCATTCTCCTCGTTAAGAAAGTACACATGCTCAAAATCTACATCATCATTGGTTTTCTTACCAGCTTGTCATTTTTCTTGGATTTCTTCGGCGAATCATTCATCATTCGTTCAGTTTGGGCATTTATTCAGGGCCTCTGCTTCTTTGTGCTGGATACTGCAAGCGCAAGTTTTCTCAAATTGACGTTGGTAGATGAAAGCAACTTCAGTTTCGGTCTTGGACTGGTGATGGTAATGAAAGGTTCTGGTGGTATCTCGGCAGGATTACTCACAGGTAGACCAATATCTTGTTAATCCGAAATAACAAATTCAAGCTATATATATATTATCACAAATTTGATTAAGATTAGAGAAAGCCACTTTTTATACAACCTTTTTTTGTCAATTCAATTTTCTATTAATTTATCATCCAACATGTAAACAAAACATATATAACAGTCGTACATAAACTGGCAAAAAAGAGACGAAATGATACATTTAATAAAGTACGAGGCTTGTAAAACAGATCGCCACGCAGTTCATTGTGAATTCATAGATGTTTCCTAGTAGGAATGGTTCAGTTCTTTAAAAGTGTCTCTAAAACGCACATCAGGGTTTCCTCCTCCACCTTACTCGATGAAGATTTATTAACGTATAAGGCCTGGAAAATAGGCCTCCCTCAAAATACTGTGTACGTATATCTTGTTATTATCGTCAAATATTTTACCCACCAGTATCTTAACAAGTTTGCACACTCTTCACTGCTTGTTGCTATGGTGCAGAAACCCAACTCCTGTGTCCAAGAATAGGTGACGCATATTGTGCCCTCTTCCAAAATGAAACTAAAACGAAGGTGTTGGTCAGTGGTTCCTGCCTGATAGCATCAGTTCTATACATCATGCTTCACAGTGAACACCTATTCTAACCAGCCTTCTCATTCCATTTCAGGTAAGAAAATACAACTTTTAATCTCTTTCGTTTTTGTCGGTTAGGTCAATTATTATTATTCCATTGCTATATTACATTGTTGCGCTGCAACTCATGATTGTTTAATGATGAAGTGAATGCCATTAGTGATATTAGAACCAATTATGTGTATTTTATAAAACTAGAGTTATCATTTAGGGATGCAGGCTTAACATATTTACCTACGTGACATGTATCGATTGTACGGTGTTATGTTTACGAAGCATTTAGATGATATTATGGTCGTATTAGTATGTAGTAGAAGTAGAAAATCGTTATATATTCATACTAAGTCAGGTTAAAACATTCAGTGTGAACACACCTCATAATGTGTGTTGCTTAATGTGAGATGTATAGTCACTAGTTCACATCCCATGAAGTGAATGCCATTAGTGATATTAGAACCAATTATGTGTATTTTATAAAACTAGAGTTATCATTTAGGGATGCAGGCTTAACATATTTACCTACGTGACATGTATCGATTGTACGGTGTTAGTTATGTTTACGAAGCATTTAGATGATATTATGGTCGTATTAGTATGTAGTAGAAGTAGAAAATCGTTATATATTCATACTAAGTCAGGTTAAAACACTCAGTGTGAACACACCTCATAATGTGTGTATGCTTAATGTGAGATGTATAGTCACTAGTTCACACCCCACTATATACCACCGGAGCAAAAGAGTAGTAGTAAAGTTAATCCTGATACCAATTCAATTGTCTGTGCATTGGGAGAAGTTATCTGGTTCTTATCAGAGATAACTGGTGACATGTTATGACTTATGGCTTCTGGTCAGCGGTAGTCCACCAACTGGAGAAATGATAGGATATCGAGGAAAAGAGAGAATTTGGTTTTGTAGTACAAGTTACAGGTCTTGATAAATGAGTCTGTTATGAATGTGTAATTTCTATATCTCTCTGTCTCTTTCTCTTTCTCTCATGTCCCTCTCTTTTACTCCCTTTCATTTAAGTGTTTCCGTCTTTGACTGTTTGATATGATAATTGAAGACTGAGTTTGATTTCGTTAAAATATATTTTACTTGTATCTTTTATTATACTTTTGTCAATGCACATAGAGAAGAGTTTTGCTAGAATTTAGAAAGTAATTTTGTATTGCTAAATATATTACTCATTGTGGATTTAGTATCGAAAATAATATCGCTAGTGATATTCGTTTGTCTCGCAGTGTATGGTCAATAAGGGATCTAAAAGATTTCGTGCGCCGCTGCAACACTTCGTCACCTTTATTTTCGATAATTTTGTATTACTTCAAGGATTTTAGGGTTACTGCAACTATAGAAAGGTCGGGAAACTAGAGAAAGTTGGATTATTGTGTAAAAAGACACAACACGACTTTTATTTAGTGAAGGCTGTAATGTTATGGTTTTGAAACATTAGCCTTGAGAGCTAGTCGACCTTGGTCTATAATTACAGTTAACCGTGTTCAGATTAGAAGTTACGCAGTCAGATGCCTATGCCAATGTTGTTTATGTATTTAAAGTTAGTTGTGTTCATATTTAGATTTAACTCGTATTACGTGCATTTAGTCACATTATTGGAATATGTTATTCCATGTTTTTTTATCGGTTATGTTATCAAAGATCAGTTCAATACATGATGCTTCACAGTGAACACCAATTCTGACCAGCCTCTTTATTTCATTTCAGAATATAAATCATTTACCCCCGGACCGGGGTATCATTTCTGGCGACCCTGCCAGGACAGCAAATTTCTGTTGCTGTTCGACCCGAGCTTAGATGGCCATGCACCAGTAGAAAGGTCGCTATGTGCTGGTAGATGAACTGGCGTCGATTACTGGTCGGCTCGTGGGAGATGACGGCAATCGGTGTGTGTTAGAGGGTTGAACGAGAACCAGGCAGGAGCAGGAACGGAAAAGCTCAACGCAGTGGCCAATAGTCAACGAGGAAACACACCCCATTGTATACAAGGAGACCTGCCAGGACCACCAGTAATCGACGTCAGGATAGAAGAGAAAGAGCTAGTCCAGCATTTCAGACCACAAACCCAACAGGTAGAGGAGAACACAAGGCTTATGGACTCATCGGCACCATCACCGGACACGACCAATCATCCTGATTCTTCTGACGAGGATCCTGTAGGACAACCGCTTTTGCTACCGGACACAAACCTTCATGTCCTTGGAACTGCTTACAGCCCTGCGGCAAATAACTCTGGTTTGCTGTTCACAGTTGCCCCAGTGTTCCAACCGCCTCCATTCAAAATAAATATACCTACACCAATTTTCATGCCCATGTATAAGAATGGACACTTCCCTAGGCCACAGTGGCAACATGTGTATAGATTATTTCATTAAGATTGAACGTGTTTTGGGAAAGTCAGAGTGAAATTAAATCGTAGAGTTAACAAGAATTTAATGCCAGAAACTCTGAGTGAATACCTTGCCATTCCCTTGTAATAATTTGTGTACATTACCATGTTTTTTGTTGTTGTAAATGAACTTCTTGATCTCGGTTGGCGGACTCTGGGACCTGCTTGTTTTGGGGGCTCTGCGCGCGTGAGACTGTATCGATCGTATTCATGATCGTATCCTACCATCCTTCATGTTTTGAATTGCGCAGATCCTTGAAACACGTTGGTCTCTTTGCCAATCCACTAGGATTGAGGTGTCCATCCTCCACAGGGGCCCACTCACAAGCATTGCTTTTTGGGGTCTCAATTTGGGTCATGTTTGTTCGTCATGATTACTATGCCATGTGTTTTTTAATAAAACTGAACTGAACTGAACTATTCACTCTTGTAATGTTATTTTATGTTATGTTATTGTAAGGAAAGGAAAGGGTAGATGAGATAATGGTATGCCACTGTTGGAAAAGTGGTCATTCCTTGTAGCCAAGGGCAAATAAAGTGAATGAATTTGTGGTTATTACCCTCCAGTGTCTTTTGTTTATGGTCAATCGTATTCAATTGTGCATGGATCTTACGAATCGGAAGTTATACTCCGGCAGGAAAGCGCGCCTGCTGGTAGTGTAGTTTCTCAAATGCGCCATTGAGAGGCATATAGGCTCTTGCCTAACAAAAAATTGATGCGATTCATATAGCATATGTTTTACATATAATAATAATAATAATAATAATGGTGGCTTCTTATATACCGCACATGTCCGTCACGTTGTGACGCTCCTGGCACTGCCCCGATTATTACCCTGGCTTTAGCAAGGCAGCCACTGCGGCGCTCTAGCATTTCAAGGAATTAATTCCTGCCAGGTACCCATTTACATTACCTGGGTTGAGTGTGGCAAATGTAGATCAATGTCTTGCCAAAGGACATTAGTGCCGCGGCGGGAAAAACCGCGGACGTTAAGATCGAAAGTCCGTCGACGTATCCACTCGACCACGGCACCTCTACATATCATCGTCTATGGGTGGCTTGAGCAACGCTCTTTGCTATTCTTGGCTAGAAATGGATTGGTTATATCAGTTTGACTTTATTTTTGTATATTCATGCGATTAATCGTTCCGTTGTGGATACATTAGGTGTTTAAGGTTGTTTTAGAGTATATAAGAGAGACAATTGAGGTTTGAGTTTGTTGCTTATTACGTCTCATGTTGTATTGTTTAGGTATAGGATCTTGATAACCAGCTTAGTTCAACAAATGTTTAATATGCAATGATATCTTGTGGAAATGTCGAAGATGACATTTGTTTTTGGAGGGATGGGTGAAAGGCCCTTAAAAGTAGGCCTCCCTCAAAATTGTGTGTTCATATATCTTGTCATTATCGTCACATATTTTACACACCAGTATCTTAACAAGTTTGCACACTCTTCACTGCTTGTTCCTATGGTGCAGAAACCCAACTCCTGTGTCCAAGAAGAGGTGACGCATATTGTGCCCTCTTCCAAAATGACACTAAAACGAAGGTGTTGGTCAGTGGTTCCTGCCTGATAGCATCAGTTTTATACATCATGCTTCACAGTGAACACCCATTCTGACCAGCCTTCTCATTTCATTTCAGGTAAGAAAATACAACTTTTAATCTCTTTCGTTTTTGTCGGTTAGGTCAATTATTATTATTCCATTGCTATATTACATTGTTGCGCTGCAACTCATGATTGTTTAATGATGAAGTGAATGCCATTAGTGATATTAGAACCAATTATGTGTATTTTATAAAACTAGAGTTATCATTTAGGGATGCAGGCTTAACATATTTATCTACGTGACATGTATCAATTGTACGGTGTTAGTTATGTTCACGAAGCATTTAGATGATATTATGTTCGTATAAGTATGTAGTAGAAGTAGTGAATCTGTATATATTCATACTAAGTCAGGTTATAACAATCAGTGTGAACACACCTCATAATGTGTGAATTCTAATATTATCAAACTCATTTATAAAAGAGACTACTTAAAGAGAAAATATGATACTCTAAAATTTCCATATCTATTGATTGAATATCGTAATCTCAGGAATTCCGTCACCAAGCTCATACGAAAAGAGGAGAGAAACTATTTTGACTCAGTATCAGAGAGGTATAGTGTTGACGTTAATGCAGCACAAACACCCTCATCCACCAACGGTCTATTTAAACAAAGGAGTCCTGCCAAATGCCGTGTTATGATACCATAACGTTTAATGCGCAAAGCGCGAAGCAATGCACAATGACTGAACTTCTGAAGCGAAGTGACGTGAAGTAAACATGAAGTGTGGTTCAATCTGAAATTTAACCAGAATTAAACAATCATAAATAATATGTCAAATTTGAGTTGTATGATTAATGCATGTTCACTGACATTACAAGTACACTTGTCCCAAATGAAATATCAATGTCCCCTAAAGAATGTTCTATTTCCTTAGCATCATAATAAATGAATACTAAATCTATGACACCCTGAAACTATGCCTGCTTGAAATTCCTTTGTTCATCTATTGTATTTGCGTGCATGATAAAACAACCCCTTTGGCTCACAAATTACCCTAAATTCCTCTTTGTATCTTATACATGTCTATACAGATACCAGAATTTATCTTCATTCTGTCACTTTATACAACTGCCTCATATATATAAATGATATTCAAGTAACACAACTAACACGGTCTGTACAACAGACTACTATGTAACTATGTAACAACACTACTATGTAACTGCACATATAATGCATCATACACTTACTGTGCGTACGTATCACTTTCATAACATTTATATCCCTGACCTTACATATCATTATTTATGTTTCATACGTGCCTTTATCAACTCACATACATGTACAATCCTATCCACTTGTTTATACATGCTCATGCGAGCAGCCATTTTGAAATGCCCAACCATGTAGCTATTTCATAACCCTTTTCAACAAATACAGTTACTAATACACCTTAAATTATCACAAATTAATAATCATACTATTCTTTAACATCTTAACTACAGGATTTGACATAAATTAACACTTACAACATTGGGCCTCGACAGGATTGACTTGATTAATAGTCGGTGGAATCACTGGGTAAATCTTCCCACTCACAGAAGAATTTGCTGTCGAAAGTGGTAAACGCCCCCACCGGCCAAACTAATTTATTACAAAAAGAGGACTAAATTCTGTCCGCAACATATAGTAATGATATTAAGAAGTTATGGAAGGAATTGAGCAAAATTACTGGAAGGAGAAAAAGACTTTGTTATATCATCTGATTTAGACAGTAATAGATTGAACGATTATTTTGTAAATATTGGTAAACAGATTATTTATTATTATTTATTATTATTTATTCAAGTTTTATTTAAAATAGAGGGTAGGTACATTCAGTAAAAAAACTGCCTTTCAAGTACACCCTCTAGGGCGACATAACAAACATGCAAGGAATACATAAAAATATAACATTCATAAAAGCTAAACATTGACATGTTTGACGTAATATAGAGTACAAACATATATAACATAAGAAATAACAATTATACCGGTAAAGGGAAATAAGAACGGAGATTCTACTATAATAAAGGCTTGGCTAATCGGCATCCGCGCTTACCATCAATATTGCGTAGTTCATTTCTAACAAATTCTGAATTGATTTCTTGAAATTCGAAAGAACAATCGGTTTGAAATAACGATTGTAGAGAATTGAAATTACCATCTACAATGCTAGGACATGTACCAGTTTGTAGATTTGAACTCACATTATTAAAAGTTTCATTCAATAAACTTGCCACCTTTACTTTGTCAGTTATTATTTCATCATCAATTAAGATTGTGTTGTTTACCTCCTTTTGCCTTGAAGGCAAGAGTCTTTTCAAACCCTTCCAATTTTTGCTCAAATCATTTCCGCATTCTGAGAATTCGTTTTGGTAATACTCTTTTCCAATATTTTTGTTTAGGTTATTTGTTTTGTTTCTATAATACTTGAACTTTTTCCAGCAACAATCACACTTCGTCTTTTTATACCTTTTCTTATAGTAATCACGGTCACGTGCCAAAGTAATATATTCATCTGTAATCCAGGGCACCCCATTTCGTTTTCTTCTGATAGAAATAAAAGGTGCATGTTTATCACTTAATATTGTAAACACAGATTTGATATGAGACCACATTTTATCAACTTCTACATTTACTTCCTTAGAGTCAGCCCAATTTTGATTTCTCAAGTCCTCTTGAAATTGCTTTCGTTAAAATTTCGAAAAGATCTAAATTTACATATTTTCGAATGAAGCATTGGATTTTTGCCTTTTACGACTAGAAATATTAAACAGTGGTCACTAAAACCACTGGACATTACACCGGACTTCAAGTTAGCAATAGAATTCGAGGTAAGTATTAAATCAATGAGTGTACTACTATGAGGTGTAACTCGTGTAGGCTCATTGATTAACTGAGTAAGCTGACACATACGACAAATATCCTTAATATTTTTAGACAATGTATTATCATTTCTCATATTAAAGTTGAAATCACCCAGCAAAACGATATTATTTGACAATGACATTATTTTCTCAATATTCCCTTCAAGGATGGTAAAAAAAAATGTACCTAGACAAGAAGGTTTCCTGTATAAAATACCAACAAAAATCGAACTACTACTTGTTCTTTTGATTTCAGAAACTTTCAATAATCATGATCTATCATGGAACCACCCCAAAAGTATACACACCTTTGTCTTGACACCAATCAGTCCCGGTAGAACCAAACATAATCTCTCTGTACTGTAGAGAGAGAGTAGCCCTGATATTTTAGAATTTGATAGAAAATTACTTCAAATCTCAGCTCCTTATATTAATATTTCTCCTAACTATCTTTTTAATGAAAGTTTAAATTGTGGATTTTTACCTGATGATTGGAAACTGACTAGAACTACGCCTGTTTATAAAGGTAAAGGTGACAAGAATGATATTTTAAGTTATAGACCCATCCCGGTCGTATGTCATGTTGCTAAACTGCTTGAAAGGGAAGTTCAGTCTCAGTTTTTATCTTACCTGCAGACCAATCATCTTATTAGTGTTAAACAATATGCTTTCTTGCCAAATCATTCAACTTATACATGTTTACATAGAGTCATTGATGATTGGTATGAATCTTTTAATGAAAAGGAAAAAGTTGGTGCCTGTTTTCTTGATATTTCAAAATGTTTTGATTGTATGAACTTTTATTGTCCAAATTGAATAAGTATGGTATTTTAAAAACTGAACTTCAATGGTTTTCTAGTTTTTATCTAATAGGAAACAAGCAGTTTATTGTCATGGTAAACTATCTGAAACGAAGGACATTATTATAGGAATTCCTCAGGGGAGTATTTTAGGCCCCTCTCTCTTTCTTATTTTTATAAATGATATAACTGATTGTTTACGGTTAGGTACATGTAATATATACGCTGATGATGTTGTCATATATGTTTCTGATACGGATATTAATGTCATTACATCTAAGCTCCAAGCAGATTTAAATGCTATAAATGAATGGTATTGTAAAATTAGATTACGTATAAATACTAATAAGAGTAATGTTATGCTGTTGAGTAGTAACACACGAGGTAACAATAATTTTAGTCTGAAGGTGTATATTAATAATGAAATAATAGAACAAGTAAGAAGTCTCAGATATTTAGGGGTTGAATATAATGAATTCATTGAAATGGCAATCCATTGACACTAGACGTGACTATTTTTTTAGCATGTATTATGTACAACTGTATTCATGGAAAAGCCCCGGTACGATTGTGCAATGAAGTCGAAATGGTTTTTAACAGACATGGTTTTAACACTAGACTTGCCAATACGTTGAATGTTGTTTTAGCAAAGCCTAATCTTAAATGTGTTAAGAATTGTTTTAGATACGCTGGTGGCAAAATCTGGAATATTTTACCTTCTACTCTTCAAAATTCTAAATCTATCGATGTCTTTAAACGATTGTACAAGGACAAATATTTTTCAACCTTTGTGATACAATGCCTATTCATATACTGCTCTTGATATGACACATTTCTCTCTCTCTCTCCCTCTTCCCCTCTCCCTCTCTTTCTTTGTTTCTCTCTTTTCCTTCTCTACTTTCTACCAATTTCCTCATATCTTTTCTCCTCTGTTAATCTTTTTGGTGATTTGATGTTTCTTCCGCTGTTAATATGAATTATTACATTGTCGTTTTTTGTTGCTTTTTACTACTTCAAATGCGTATTATTCGTATATATTAGTTTTATACTGTTTTTACCTTTGCTTGTGAACTTTGGTGATTTTCATTATTTATAATTCCGTGTATTACATTTTTATTCTGTTCAGGACCAGGATGTAAAACAGATTTTGTATATCTCTCTGTCTCTTTCTCTTTCTCTCATGTCCCTCTCTTTTACTCCCTTTCATTTCTGTTTTTCCCTCTTTGACTGTTTAATATAATATTTGAAGACTGAGTTTGATTTCGTTGAAATATATTCCTTGTATCTTTTATTATACTTTTGTTACTGCATATAGAAAAGAGTTTTGCTAGAATTTAGAAAGTAATTTTGTATTTTTTCAGAAAAGGATTTTAGGGTTACTGCAACTATAGACAGGTCTGGAAACTAGAGAAATTAGGATTATTGTGTAAAAAGACACAACACGACTTTTATTTAGTGAAGGCTGTAATGTTATGGTTTTGAGACATGAGCCTTGAGAGCCAGTCCACCTTGGTCTATAATTACAGTTAACCGTGTTCAGATTAGAAGTTACGCAGTCAGATGCCTATTCCAATGTTGTTTATTAATTTAGAGTTAGTTGTGTTCGTATTTAGATTTAATTCGTATTACGTGTATTTAGTCTCATTATTGGAATATGTTATTTCATGTTTATCAGTTATGTCATTAAAGATCAGTTCTATACATGATGCTTCACAGTGAACACCTATTCTGACCAGCCTCTTCATTTCATTTCAGAATATAAATCATTTACCCCCGGACCGGGGTAACAAACGTGTCACTCTTTTTCGATATTTGTGAAAATATGTAATCATTGCAAAGCAATACAACGTGTCTTTTTATTCTCAAATATCGAAACGAGATGGTATTTTTATGCCTCCGCTACAAAGTAGCCGGAGGCATTATGTTTTCGGGTTGTCCGTCCGTCCGTCCGTCCGTACGTCCCAACGTCTGTACGTCCCGTTCTCGTGATCGCGTTATCTCAAGAACCGATTGATGGATTTTCGCCAAACTTGGGTCGTGTATGTATCTTGCAGAGCCAATGAACTGATTAGATTTTGGGGTCACGAGGTCCAAGGTCAAAGGTCACAGGGCTCATTATGTATTCAAAAATAGCTCGTGATCGCCTTATCTCAAGAACCGATTGATGGATTCCCGCCAAACTTAAGTCATGTATGTATCCTGCAGAGCCAATGAACTGATTAGATTTTGGGGTCACAAGGTCAAAGGTCAAAGGGCTCATTATGTATGCAAAAATAGCTCGTGATCGCATTTTTTCTAGAACCGATCAATGGATTCCCGCCAAACTTTGGTCATGTATGTATCTTGCAGAGCCAATGAGCTGATTAAATTTTGGGGTCCCGAGGTCAAAGGTCACAGGCCTCATAATGTATGCAAAAATAGCTTGTGATCGCGTTATCTCAAGAACCAATTGATGGATTCCCGCCAAACTTATGTCATGTATATATCTTGCAGATCCAATGAACTAATTAGATTTTGGGGTCACGAGGTCAAAGTTCAAAGGTCATGGGGCTCATTATGTATGCAAAAAAAGCTTGTGAACGTATTATCAATAGAACCGACGGATGGATTACTATCAAACTCAGGACATGTACATGTATGCACTGTATCTTGCAGAGCCAATGAACTGATTAGATTTGAGGGTCATGAGGTCAAAGATCAAAGGGTCATACATGTATATGAAAAATAGTTTGTTATCACAATATTCTGAGAACCTATTAATGGATTACAATCAAACTTGAATTTTAAAATTTGCTTCTGTTTTGGTTTGTAAAACCGCGCTATGGCGGAGACATCATTTTCGACTGCGCGCAGTCGACGGTCCATCTAGTTCCTTTGAATTTATTGTTGATATGTCTTATTATCATTTAAAAAAAAAGTTTTTTATAAATTTTGTTATACAAAATAGAAAAGGTAAGCCTGTCATTTTTTTTGGAGCAAACTTAGTGATAAGTATTTTGCCTGCGAATTTTAAAGCTATAAGGGGCTTAATTAAAACAAGCTATTTCAGTTTTACTCTAAAATAATTTTTGATATATTCAAATAGAACCTTTAAGGACTCAAGGATTAGATCTGGACGACTCATCGCCTTTTATTTTGTGTTATCCGAGCTTTAAGTGACAATTCTTTTTCGATTGTTTCTTAATCCATTCTCCCATGCAGGAGCTTTGTTTGACGTCTTCCAGTCTTATACCATCGTCTTCATGATAACTGGAGTCCCCGTTTTGTTCTTCACCATCAACATTGTAGTCATATCGGTACTGTTGAACAGGAGAGTCAAGTCCAAACACGTTTAGTTCACTCCAGGCATGATTTATTCAAAGGAATCCTCTCTTCACCAAGGAGCTTTGTTTGACGTCATCCAATCTTATACCATCGTCTTCATGATCAGTAGTATACTTGTTGTGTTAACTCACCATTACATTGTAGTCGCATTTACTGTTAAACAGGAGAGTGAAATATATATTTTGTTTAAACTTTAGCATCGCTGAAAGCTTGATCGTGTTTAATTTTAAGGAGTTATGGTTAAAATCAAACGCTAGATAGAAAAATTACTCGATTTCGTTCGGGTTTTTTTATCCGCTGACTCTTCGTATGACGTCACCGAATCCCTTAAAAATTCAAAAAATATTCAAAAACTCCTCCAAGCAGATTGATTTTTTGGTCCAACCAAACGCTGCTTTGTATTTTTGTCGATCAGACTTATTAAATGAACATAATTCAGATAACTATCCCCAGATAACTACTCCTCAGACAATTACCCCTAGGATATTTGTCCTAGGGGGTAGTCGTCCTAGGGGGAAGTTACCTGGGGGTAATTATCCTAGAGGGCAATTGCCCGGGGGTAGTCGTCCTAGAGGGTGGTTGCCCTAGGGGTAGTTGTTATATGTGGTAGTTGTTATAGAGTGTGGTTGCCCTAGGAGTAGTTGTTCTAGGAGGGAGTTGTCCTAGAGGGTGGTTATCCTAGGGGAGGTTATCCGGAGGGTGGTTGTCCGGGGGTTGGTGTCCTAGAATCATTAACGAACTGTTCATCTAGAAAGTCATAAGACTGTTTTGATATGTTTGCACATTTAGCATAAATCCAATTCGTACGTTCCAGGCATAGTAGTTCACGTTGATTACATTTGAGTGCTTTCTCACAACAGACACATGGAAACTCAACCATTGTGAATTATTAGATACCCATAATAGGGTTCTAATTAATTGGCAATGTCCTAAATGTATTTTTGAGCAATTGCTTTTTATCAGTCAGATATTCCATATGCCGAACCAACACAAAATAATTTGGATAAAACATTTTGTGAATTACATGTACATGCATCTAATTCTCAATCTTTTAATTTTCCGTCTCAAAAGGGTTTAAAATTAAGCCACTTGAATATTAGGAGCTTGAATAACAAAAAATATCATGTCGAACTTTTTCTAAAAATGTATCCATATGATATTTTGTCAATATCCGAGACATGGTTGAATGAATTTACTTGCTCAATTGCAATGAATATACCAAACTACAATTTTGAAAGAAAAAATACAGCTTCTCATGGTGGAGGAGTTGGTTGTTATATATTAAAGGGTTTACATTATTATAGACGCTTTGACTTGGAGAGTGACTCTGTAGAATGTATGTGGATTGAACTGAAACAAAGTAACCATACACCCTGTTTAATTGCTATCTTTTACAGAAAACCTGAAGGAAACGTGTCAGCTCTAAGTCTTTTTGAAGACCAAGTACAAAGAGTATCTTTATTTTCAAATAACATAGTTATGGGTAATTTCAATTGCAACATGCTTAAGTTAAAGAAAGATGTGATTTGTGTGATATGTCGCAGCTGATACAATGTCCTACTCGTATATAACCCCATTTAGCAGTACTTTATGCCTGGATTACATTTGGCCTACGATTAGTCTACGGAGCCCGTATCCTGCCCGTATCCCCTTTTCCGTGCGGCCTCCGTGCGGAGGCAGGAGGTGGCCGTGAGATTTTCGTACGGTTCACGGGCTCCGCAGCCTTTACGATTTTGTTTCGCGGGAAGTTATACAAATTTGAAAAATCGTAAGCCCGTAACCGGTAGACATTTCGTAGGTGGCACTGCACAATCCCTGCACGGGCATCGCCCGGAGGCTCACGCTGATCGTGCAGCAAGCGCACGATTTTTTTTCCGGTGAACATGGAGGCAAAAAACGCTCAAAAACAGCACGGCGGCTGCACCAGGCCTTCTCCGCGCAACCTCTGCACGGAAGCTGAACGGGCTCCGTACGATTTCCGTGCGGAGGCTGCGGAGGCTGCGGAGACTGCACGGCTACTGCACTGAAATTGCACGATTTCCGTACAATCTCCGAGCAGCCTATGCACGGATTTGCCGCGGCCTGCCCCCGGGGGCCAATACAAGAAATGGCACGATGCTCGTAGATAATGTAAACACAAACATCGTAGCCCGTAGCCTCCTACGATGCCCCCAAAATCGCACGAAAAATCGTAGACCAATTTATCGTACGGCGCCCTGGGCAAATGTAATCCAGGCATTAATCGACCTTGTTGTGGTTTCAAACTGTTTAGGTTCATTGACATCAGGTGTTCAGTCAATCGGTCTAAGTGACCATTCACTTGTGTATGTTATACTAAAACCTTTAAATATCAAAACAGTTCCTGTTATAAGTACATTTAGGTCATTTAGAAATTTTAATGAAGAACTATTTTTTTCGAGATTTACGAAATTCTGATTGGAATAGTTTAAACAATGATAGTATCGATGAGTTCTGGGAAAGCTTTAAGAAATGATTGTAATCGCGCATGTGATAAACATGCGCCAATAGTATCAATGAGAAGAAAATCAAAATGAGCAGCGTGGATAACATAAGAATATTTTGAAATTCCAAGAAACGTGATTATATCAAAAGAAACTTTGATCTTGCGAAAAACATCAGTTTTTTGGAAGGAATTTAAAAAGTACAGAAACAAAGCTAACAATCTTAATAAAAAAATTGAAAAAGAAATACTATAATGACACTTTGGATAAAACAAATAACGATATGAACAAACTTGGAAATTTTTAAAAGAGTTGATTCCAGGAAACAAATGCAGTAACAGTTTAGACACTTTAAAAGACGGACAAATTAATAAAAGTCAAGTTGACTTGGCAAATGCATTCAATAACACATTTCATGATGTATTATATAAAATTGTTCTTCCCGTTGAGGACGTGGATGTGAATAGCATGAATACATTTAAAGAAGTATCATCAGTTTTTTTTTTCTTCAAAGAGATTTAATTAGATCATGTTAAAAAAGAATTTAAAAATATTCAAGTAGGAAAATCATCTGGTATTGAATGTTTAAATCCAAGTTTACTTAATTTATTTTCTAATATTATTGCTGAACCATTATGTAATCTTTTCAATATGTCAATTAGCCAAAGTCAAATACCAAAGGAATTTAAAACTGCTAAAATAATACCTCTACATAAAGATAAATGTAAATCAGACATACAAATTATAGACCAATATCAATTCTCCCAATTATTTCGAAGATTTTAGAAAAACTAGTACATAAACAATTATACTCCTATGCGTCTGAAAATTCTTTGCTTGAAAAATCTCAATCGGGTTACAGAAAAAAATCATTCGACTACCATTTGTTTATGCGACATTTCTGAATATTTGTTGAAAAAACAGACTGATGGTTATACATCTGAAGGCGTGTTTTAGATTTACAAAAAGCGTTTGATCTCATACCGAATTCACTTATAATTCGAAAATTGAAATCTTATGGCATTTTATCGAATGATTTATTATGTTTTAATGAGTATCTTACAAATAGAAATAATTTTGTTTCTATAAATGGAGTAAATAACAATATTTTAATAGTAAAATCAAGTATCCCACAAGGGTTAACTTTGGGGCCCTTAATTTTTTGCTTGTATTTTAATGATTTATGTAATGTTAGAATATCAAATGATTTCAAAATTTCACTTCATGCAGATGACACTGCTATATTCTGTAAAAGTAAGGAAGTAAATGACTTAGAAAGTAAGTTTAAAATGCATTGGATCTAATTTCAACTTGGATAGACTTTAACAAACTTATGTTAAATACAGATAAAACAAAGGTGATGATATTTGGTCCCAAGAATAAATCATGCAACCAGGTGTTGAAAATATATTTTAAAAACGAAAGAATAGAGTTTGTTAAACATTTCAAACTTAATTTGTCGATGCATGTAAAAAAACACTGTAAATAAAATTACTCGAACAATATGATCCATTCTTAGAGTTAAACAGTATATCTTCCGTAAAAACATGATAATACTAATAATAATAATACATTATATTTATAAAGCGCTTAATACTAATGTTTCTAAGCGCAAGAAAAAGAAGAAAGGAAAAGGGAGGAAAAGTGAGAGATACCAAAGAAACATGTTTAAAATATTGAATTGAATATTGAATAAACCAGATATGGAATTATAATATACACTGTGAAATATGCAAATACAACTTATAATAACCTCATGTATACATTATTATATTCAATATCATAATTATGCATATTAAAGTACATATTATACAACATTATGCAAAAGAAATTACAATATCATTAAACTGCAAGGTAGTATAATTACGCTTTAATAATACAATGAACTTGGGGAGGGGAGGGTAATCACGGTTTTGGAAAGAGGTGGGTTTTCAGGAGTGACTTAAATAATTCTAATGATCAAATTATATTATTCTCTCATTTTGTCATACATTGAATATTGGTGTATCATATGGGGATTGCGTTCTGAAATAGTCATAGATCAATTACAAAGATTTGAAAATGAGTTTATAAGAATGTTATTTAATCTGTCTAATATAGACCATTTTTATTGAGTTTAAAGTGGCAAACAATTGAAGAAAGAATAAAGTATCAATTTTCCATTATGTTTTTTTTAAGTATTGAAAGGCCAAACATCCGAATGTCTCGATCGTTTGTTATTAATAAGGCCAATAATATATACCACCAGATATGCAAAGAATAGTAAATTAGTTATTCCCCAGGTAATTACCGAATATCGTAAACGCAGTTTTTTTTATACCAAGGTCCATATCTTTTCAACAAACTCCCTTTAAATATTCAATCAAGTAGTTCATTGCCTCTATTTAAAATATGTTGCCGATCTTTATCTCACACTCTTTAGCAGTCCAAACATGTACAATTTTGATTAGCTGCCTTAATTTACGTTCAATGGGAGGGGAGGGGGGCTCATTTAATCTCCCATCATTTTTTTCTTTCTTCTTTTTATTTCTTAATACATGTATCTAGTTGTTGTTTTTTTCTCCCCAAAATCTAGTATTCATTTGTTAATAAACGTAACAAATAAATAAATTATGTAATTTTGCTTTATTCTGCCTCGTTTTTTGTTTTGTAATATGTATTTTGTTTGTTTATGGAGGAAAGTCATGGAAATTAAAGAATATTAGTCTTTGTGAAAAACTCCCCAGCTTAGTTCAATTAAACGTGTTCATTCATCGCTTGAGTGCAGCTTGTACAGTATACCAAAACCCACTTGTATCGTCAGAAAATAAGATATTCTCGACACACTAGGAAGATCATTAAGATATTAAATAAACAATAAGGGGCCTAATATTGATCCTTTAGGTACTCCACAATAGATTTGTCATGAATCATTTGCTTAAGCAGACATGCATGTTATGATATAAATGTTGTATTATGAACAATGATATATTCTGAATAAATTAACCAGACAAGTCAACTTCAAAGTTTGTTAAGTTGCCATAAACACTGGTTTTTTAATATGTCATTTAGCTTTATTGTGCTTTGTTTTGTAATATGTCTTTTGTTTGTTTATGGAGGAGTGTCATGGAAATTGAAGAATAATTCATGTATTACCTGTATCAGGTGATTTGAATGTGATAGTAATATCTCTTATACTGTAGCTTTACATATACATGTATGTGTATGCCTCCCCGCAAAAAGAGCGAGAGAGAGAAGGAAAAGAAGGGAAAGGGAAAGAGGAGAGAAAGGGAAAGAAAAAAAGAGGAAGAAAGGAAAAGAAGGGGGATATCAGTTGCAATTTTCTCGCCAACAAGTTGTGAATCGGGGGCAAAGGCCCTTGACTCCCCCGCCATCACCAACAGAAAAGGAAGGGAAAGGGAAAGAGATGTAAAAGGGAACAAAAAAGAGGAAGAAGAAAAGAAAAGGGTGAAAAGAAGGGGAGATCAGTTGCGACTAATCCCGTCGTTAACGTGTGGATCGGCCGAAAGGCCTTTCCCTCCCCCTCCCCCCCTATCAAACGTAAAAGAGAAAAAGGAAGGGAAGGGGAAAGAGATCTAAAAGGGAACAAAAAAGAGGAAGAAGAAAAGAAAAGGGTGAAAAGAAGGGGAGATCAGTTGCGATTAATCCCGTCAACAACGTGTGGATCGGCCGAAAGGCCTTTGCGTCCCCCTCCCCCCCCCCTAATCAAACGTAAAAGAGAAAGAAGGAAGGGAAGGGAAAGATACTATTGAGCGCTTACCAGGGGCGGCGATCCCGGACACGTCCCCTCCCCCCTCAAATCTACACATGTTGCTAAAATGGCATGATTTTTCCCTGAGCTTCTGGGGGCTCTGCCCGCTGGACCCCACCAATGGCCCTAAGGCGGACCCCTGGTTGCTCATCTGACCGTAATTAAATGCCTAAAACCCCTGAGCTTCCGGGGGCTCATCTGGCCGTAATTTCATGCCCTAAACCCCTAAGCTTCCGGGGGCCCCGCCCCCTGGATGTTCATCTGACCTTAATTAAATGCCTAAAACCCTTCAGCTTCATGGGGCTCCGCCCCTTGACCCCCGCCGGGCTTTGCCCCTGGATCCCACGTCAATTTACGCTCCACTTGCTTCGCTCGCTTTGCTCTACATGATCGTAAATACTTTAGCCCCCCCCCCCTTTAAAAAAACGTTTCGCTGGGCCTGCATGTAACATGTAAGAGTGGTGGTGATGTGGATTTTTTTGCCCCCTCCCCAAAAAAAAAATCGCATTTCGTCCCCCGGTTATGAAAAGAAATCGCCGCCCCTCGCGCTTAGAGACGGTATTTCGTTATTATTGGTATTAGAAGTATAGTAATAGTAGCAGAAGTAGTCGACAAATATCATGTGCAGTTCCACGAATGCCGTTGTAATTAAGTTTAACTAATAAAATATTATGGTTGATTCTGTCAAAGCCCTTTGACAGATCAATAAATACACCGATAGCGAGTGAATTATCTTCGAATGCATCAGTTATTTTGGGGGGTAAGTTCCAAAAGTGAGAGTTGAGTGGTCTTTCCGGAAGCTAAATTGATTTACAAAAAGACAATTTTTTTACTAGGAAACTGTAGGTTCTGTAATAAATACAACGTTCTAGAATATTCGAGTAAACAGAGAGTACTGAGATAGGTCTTTAATATGTCATCATCATCTAGTGCCGTCCCTTCGGAAGGGGTTGGCGGCTATGCACCTCCATCGCTTTCTGTCATGTACCCTTGCTCTAACCTCTCTGTAGTTAAGACCAGTCCATTTCTTGACATCATCAAACCAAGTGATTCGCTGTCTACCCCTTTCTCGTTTACCCTCTACCATTCCTTCCAGCAAGATCTTCTGCAATCCTCCTCCTCTCATCACATGACCAACATACACTAGTTTTCTCTTCTGCACTGCGTTAATCAGTTCTCTCTCTTTGTTTACTCTGTTCAGGACTTCTTTGTTGCTAATTTTCATCACCCAGCTGATTTTTTGCATTCTGCGGAAACACCACATTTCAAAAGCTTCTAACTTTCGTTCTGTTTCTTTGCATAGAGTCCATGTTTCGACTCCGTACAATAGAGTACTCCAGATGTAGCATTTACAGATTCTGTATCTCAGCTCAAAGTTTATCTTCCTACAACATAATATCTTTTCCATTTTCATAAAGACTGATCTTGCAATTTCAATCCTCTGTTTTATTGCATTGTTACATTTTCCATCCTCTGTGACTGTCTGCCCAAGATAAACAAATATGCTTACTTGCTCTATTAATATACCATTGATTTGAATGCGAACCCGGGGGACTTCCTTCTTCCGCGACACCACCATGGTCTTAGTCTTGGAGACATTAATTGACATACCAAATCGTCCCCCTTCATCATTCACTTTTCCTCCAAGTCTCTGCAAATCCTCCTCCGATTCGGCTAGTATTACAGAATCATCCGCATACCTCAGGTTGTTAATGTTCAAACCTGTTGAACAACAACGGAGAGATCATACAGCCCTGTCGAACACCTTTCCGTATTTCAACTTCCGGTGATAACCCTTCCCTGCTTCGTATTACTGCCTTCTGGTTCCAGTATAGACTTGCAATCAGACGTACATCCTTCCCATCTAGGCCCAGAGAGTTCAGACAGCTAATCAATTTCTCATGATTAACTCGATCAAATGCTTTCTTATAGTCCAGGAAGCACATGTACACATCCTTCTTTTCTCCAGGTAACGCTCCACAGTCATTCGCAAATTGAATATTCCTTCTCTTGTGCCTTTGCCTGGAACAAACCCACTTTGTGTGTCACTAATTTCTTTCAGGATAGTTGACTGTATTCTGCTGGTGAGAATAAGCAGTAAGATCTTAGATGCATGGCTTATGAGGCTTATGGTCCTGAAGTCTGTGCATTTTGTGCTTTTGGCTTTCTTTGGGATCATAACGAACTCTGATACCACAAATTCTTCTGGCCATTTGCCTGTCGTGTAGATAACATTGCATAGTTTGGTTAGTTCTTTGACCTCTGGCTCTCCTAGACTCGCTAGCATCTCTGTAGAGACTCCATCTAGTCCACATGCTTTGCCTGCCCTTAGTTTTTCAAGCGCAGCCTCAACTTCTGCCACTAGAATTTCTGGTCCTTGCTCATTTTCTTCTCTCACTTGTTCATTTCTGTCATCTTCATAAAGCTCCTTAATATACTCCATCCATCTACTTTGTATTTGTTGTCCTTCAAACAGCACATTTCCCTCTTTATCTTGAATTACACCATTAGTTATCCCCTTTTTATTCTTTTGTGTAACCTCCTCGATCTTCTGATGCATATTCCTTGTGTGATGCAGACGGTCCAGTTGTTCTATCTCTTTGCATCCCTTAATGAGCCATTGTTCTTTAGCTTCTGTACATTTCAATCTGATTTGCTTGTCAAGTTCTCTGTATTCTGCTTCTTTCCTTTTGTGCTTTCTTCTCTCTTCCATAAGATTCAGTATGTCATCTGTCATCCAAACTTGTTTTGCTACACGCTTTTTCTTAGGGAGGCATTCCTCAGCTGCATCCTGCATACATTCCTTTAGGTTTGACCACATTTCCTCTGGAGTCTGTTCCACGTCTTCTATTCTCAGTCCTTCATATCTGTTGTGTACTGATGTAGAATACTTCTCATGGAAATCTCTCTGCCTCAGCAGATCTACATCCAATCTAGCTTTCTTGGAAGGAGCCTTCTTTATCACCTTTAGTGCAATGTTGACCTTGACAACGACTGGGTTGTGATCTGAGCCTATATCTGCACCAGGATAAGTTTTGGCCATCTTTATACTCCTTCGGAAGCGTTTGCTGACTGCAATATAGTCTATCTGTCTCCGTGCAGTATCTCCTGGTTTCTTCCAAGTGTATAGTTTGCGCTTGGGGAGCTTGAACCATGTGTTGGCTACCATCAGTCTATGCTGTTCACAAAACTGTATAAACCTCTCCCCTCTCGTTCTTCTCATCCAAACCATATTGTCCTATGATGTCTTCATATCTCTCATTGCCCACTCTAGCATTCCAGTCACCTATAACGAAGAGGACATCAGAGCTTTTAGCACTTTTCAAGGCTAAATCAACATCATTGTAGAACTTCTCAACCTCTTCATCTTCATAATCTGACGTTGGTCCCAATGATACACGCTTTCCCATAAAGTAGAAATGATTTTCTCTTTATAACCTGATTGTGACAATAGGATATATTCGTGATAGATAAAGTTTACATCTTCTCAGGACTGTATTGATCAATCGAGAGTCATAGAGATTGATGAATAAAGATCACTGTTGATTTAAGGATTAAGTGATTGATTAACCCATTATTGATGAGTTTAATGATGATGCATATGATTGATTTCATTAGATTTATTGATTGATTGATAATTTAAACTTGCCCTGTTCGGAGTATAACGCGATGGAGTTTTAGATTTACACGTCGTTTGACTGGTGAGAACAGTTTACTATGTATTCTATCGTACGCATGCTTTGACAAAAGTTGCTTTTGATGACTTAAAAGCTTGCCCGAGGCTTAGATTCAACAGCAACTACGCCACATTAGGCTTACTCTACAATTTACCCGGTTCAATGATGCTCTTTTCAGGTGAATTATTTGATTCTTTATGATTCTTTAAAGGACAATAGACTCTATTTTTCAAAATGTATCCGATTTTATAAGACGTATGCATAATGGCCTTTCATACCCCGTCCCTCTATCTACACACACGCACACATCCACACACTCATCCGCACACACACGGACACTCATGATTAATAGGGACTTTTAGATTTGCACGTCGACGTAGTGGACTGCAACGTGTGCCATTCTTTCAAGGCACTGGCCCGTGTCCGGCAGTGCCTTGAAAGGACGTCACATTACCTTAAAAGGATGTCACCGTGGCAGTCCACGTTCTCGTCGTGTAAAATCTAAAAGTCCCTAATAACCCATTAAGGCCATGGTTCTTTCTCTATGTCTTTCTCTCTATCCCTCCCTCTCTTTCTGTCTGTCTGTCTTTCTTTTTCTCTCTTTATCTGTCTCTCTCTCTCTCTGTCTCCCTTTCTTCCTGTGTTTCCGTCTGCCTCTCTCTCTCGAATATGCAAAGGGAGATACATGTAATTGTAAGATCTTTAACAAACACAGTTTTTGTAATTACTCTCTGTAAGATTTTCATCTCTTTATCAAGGAATTATTATTAGAGTTATATTATTTCCTACTGAGCCACAAAAGTTGATTCTCTCTTTATCTGTCTCTCTCTCTCTCTCTGTCTCCCTTTCTTCCTGTGTTTCCGTCTGCCTCTCTCTCTCGAATATGCAAAGGGAGATACATGTAATTGTAAGATCTTTAACAAACACAGTTTTTGTAATTACTCTCTGTAAGATTTTCATCTCTTTATCAAGGAATTATTATTAGAGTTATATTATTTCCTACTGAGCCACAAAATTTGATTACCTCTCATATACATGTCCATGTAAATCTACAGTATAAGTTATATTACTATTCCTATCACATTACCTGATGCAGGTATTACATGAAATATTCTTCAATTTCCATGAAATGACATAATCAAAAGAACCCAAAGTTTATGGCAACTTACCAAACTTTGAAGTTGACTTATCTGATTAATTTAGTCAGAATATATCATTGTTCATAATACAACATTTACATCATAAAAGGCCGGGTTAATAATTTAGTTCAGTTCAGTTCAGCTCGTTTATTCATTTCATTTTCATAAAAAACACAGCAAAAGCAAATAAACATACAAGTATATATACATCTTAAGGCAGAGAATGTTCAGTTTATACAATAACTTGAAATTGAATAAGAGAACAAAGGAAAAGCCCATGGTGGCCTCGTTAAAAAAAGTTTTCCTGAATATTATAATTTATATTACTGAGTATATATTAGTTTAGGATATCACAAAAGAAAGCGATAAACACAATATAAAGACAAACAATTACAAGAACATGTGTGAAATAATGTAAAATTGGAGGGGGTAAAAAGGTTTGGATGGTAAATTCAACGGTACTTAGAATACAAGGTCCGTTTCATTTGTTTTTTAAACATTGAACTATTTTTATATAAGCGTATGACTTGTGGTAGAGTGTCCCATATGTTAGGCAAAATATTACTTACAGATTTTTTTAGAGAATTAACTTTTCACATTCCATAAATGAAACATATTGCAGAGCCGAGTATTATGAGAACGAATTTGGTTATTGACCGCGAATATGGATGATATTTTATTTGGAAGTATATTTAGAAATAATTGAACACCAATTAGTGCACTATGGTATTTGAATAAATTAAAAACATTTAGGGTTTTAAAACTAAGAAATAAAGGAGCAAAATGGGCATAGTAATCATTACCTGAACAAATACGTAGATACCTCTTTTGTAATTTGAAGAGGGTATTAATCTTTCCACGACACGAATTTCTCCCAAAAATAATACAATATGTCAGATTAGGTAATATAAGTGAGTTGTACAAAGTAAATAAAATGGGGAATGGTACATAAAATTTCAATTTATATAAAACTCCAATACATTTTGATATTTTGTTTATAACATTATTAATGTGGGAATCCCAACGAAGGTTGTTATCTACGGATACTCCAAGGAAATTAACAACGTTTAATTTTGATATAGGTGTAGTACCAATATTTAGGGTTACCTTATTTAGTACATTGGACACATTTTTACTTTTATTGTGAAATATACAAAGTTTGTTTTAGAAAGATTTACTATCAATTTATAAGCTTTGAACCAAGTTGTTACCTTGTCTTATTGTTCGGTGACATCACGCTCATATTATTTAAATCAGGTTGTGAAAATATAAGAGTTGTGTCATCTGCATACATAATATACTGCAAAATATGAGACGATTGATTTAAGTAATTAATATATATCAACAAAAGTAATGGGCCAAGTATAGATACCTGGGGAACTCCGTATGTTATCAGTGACTTCAAAATCAGAAACATAATTATTGTACATAGTAAATTGACGTCGATTGCATAAATAACTTTTTAAACATTAAGAGGGTTTCCACGTACATCATAAAAGTTTAATTTGGACAAGAGAATTGAATGATTTACTATATCAAATGCTTTCGAAAAATCAATAAATATTCCAATACAAAAGTTATTGTTTCTATTGCTAATGTCACTTTATCCTGCAAATCAATCAAACGGTGCATGTTATATCATCTTTTACAAACAGTGCAACACCTCCTCCTCTACTAACACAACCAACTCTATCCGAATGTATGGAAGTATAACCGTGTTTTAAATGAAATGAAGTAACTGGTTTACCACAAATCCATGTTTCGGAAAGGGCAATTATTGAGAAATTATTCGACAAAGTATCAAGAAGATTTGTAATGCTATCAAAATTTCTATTAAGACTACGGGCATTCGTATAAATCAAACTTAAATTATATTCACTTCTTACAAAAGAAGAGTTAAATTCACTGGGTGTATAACATGAACAAGTATTACCATGTTCATATATGCATATATCCGGATGCAAATCCTTTAATGGATTACCCGTACATTGTAAAGGCAATCAATGAAACGCATCTTATATATATATATATATAATTGAAAAAGAAAACCCAGGATGCTTCCAGCAAGTACATGAAAACATATATATTATATTCGATTTAAAAAGTCTCAACCTAGAAAAAGAAACATTGTTAAAACTTTCAAACTCTTTTCTTTCCACAGTACTGGGAAAAGTAATATTTTATAAAAGTAACTTTATAATGATGACCCTCGGTTTGTCATCTTTCTGAGGGTTCTCTTTCATGGGGCCTACCCTGTGGCTTCTCTCGATGTGCTCGATAGACAAGTCAATTTTCAGGTTGTCTTTAGCGACTTATAACATTATGCTATCGGTGTTTTCATCGGTTTTTCGGGATAGCCGAAGAGCCTTAAACAATTTCTTCGGGAATATTGCTCTTCGGCGTTCTGCTTCAGGTCAATGTTATGTAAGTGATCGTTCTGCACTTTGACATTTTCATGTAGCTTTTCGAGATCTTTTGTCATCCCATTCTTTTCACACTGGAGATCCATGGTGAGGGCTTCTTGTTTGTCAATCACTTCTTGCATTGAGCGAATTCCTCTATTAACAGAATGTTCTACCAGGGCAATGATAGCATCACATTTCAATAAGTCTGTGATGACCTCCTTGGCAATGGGGGAGTACTTTGTCTGCGATCTTGTTGTAGCTGCATTGCCTGTTGGACCTGCCATGGTGGTTAGTATGAAATAGTTCAAAAGAAGAATAGAGCTGGAATGGGAGTCAGATTAATTAGTCCCAGATTGATGAGTCACGGAAAGTCATGACCAGCTGTTATTGTTGTGTAGAATCTTAGCCAATCTGCCAACCAGAAGAAGTAGTGAGTGCTATGATGGGTTAATCCAACAAGAAAACGGGTACATGGGACCAGCAATCCAAAAAGGTTCCAAAACATGAAAATGGTCTCACAGAAAATGTAATAAAGAAGTAGTTTCTAGCCACCAGCAGATTCCGAAAAACACCCCTGTTAGGTTCTTCAAAGTTCCATATATTTACATAGCTCCAGGTATTATTCGAAAGTACATAAATCAGAAAAAACAGCACAAACTATAGAAACACAGACGGTTGCCACATGCAATACTATTCTAATAGTGACAGCCTCTAAAATAATATAACATTTACATAATAACATGCATGTCAAGCAAGCAATTGTTCAAGAAAATGATTCATGACAAATCACTTTGAAGTTTATGTTCAATTTGGTTTAACTCATGCTATCTAGCCCTTGTGATATCAATGTTGTCAAAGCAAGATTATGCTGGCTTGATTCCATTTCTTTACACGGTCACATAAAACACATCAACAATTTAAGCAACCTGAATCATGTTCATTTAATAAGTCTGATCGACAAAAATAAAAAGTAGCGTTTGATTGGACCAAAAAATCAATCTGCTGGGAGGAGTTTTTTTTTTTTACATCTTTTGAATTTTTAAGGGATCGGTGACGCCATACGCATTATCAGCGGAACATATCTCCGAACGAATCTAATAAATTCTTCTATCTGGCGTTTGGTTTTAACCATAACTCCCTTGAAATAAAACACAATCAAATTTTAAGCAATGCTCATGTCTTTTTTCTTTAATAGATATATTTAACTCTCCTGTTTAACAGTACCGATACGACTACGATGTCAATGGTGAAGAACACAACAGAGATTACAGTCATCATGAAGACGATGGTATAAGATTGGATGACGTCAAACAAAGCTCCTAGATGAAGAGAGGATTCCTTTGAATCAATCATGCCTGGAGCGATGTTAAACGTCTTTGGACTTGACTCTCCTGTTTAACAGTACCGATATGACTACAATTTTGATGTTGAAGAGCAAAAAACAGATTCCAGTCATCATGAAGACGATGGTATAAGATTGGATGACGTCAAACAAAGCTCCTGGATGAAGAGAGGATTCCTTTGAGTAAATCATACTGGAGCGATGCTAAACGTGTTTGGACTTGACTCTCCTGTTGAACAGTACCGATATGACTACAATGTTGATTGTGAAGAACGAAACAGGGATTCCAATCATCATGAATACGATGGTATACGACTGGATGACGTCAAACAAAGCTCCTGCATGGGAGAACGGATTAAGAAACAATAGAAAAGGAATTGCCTTTTATAACTTGGATAACACAAAATAATAGTCGATGAGTCGTCCAGATCTTTGAGTGCTTAGAGGTTCTATTTGAAAATATCAAAACTATCTTAGAGTAAAACTGAAATAGCTTAATTGTTTTAATTAAGCCCCTTATAGTTTGAACAATCCCAGGCGAAATACTTATCACTAAGTTTTGCTGTACAAAATGACAGGCTTACTTTTTCGATTTCGTAAACAAAAAGTTTTTAAAATTATGTTAAAAAAATGAAAATAAGACATAACAACAATAAATTAAAAGGAAAAATACCATCTCGTTTCGATATATTTTGTTTTATAAATGTTGGATGATAAATTAATTGACAATTGCAATTGACAAACAAAATTGTATTCGAGGTACTATGTCCCATTTGCAGGCCCCAAAAATGAAAATGTTAATTCCACCGGCATTTGAAAGATAATACTAATTTAGAACTTCCCTCAAAACGAAAGGGCTTGAAAATGTCTTTTTGTGAGAAAATAACAACCGTTAGTTGTCGAATCGACTTTAGTGATTGCAATCATTTTAGTAAATGGTCTGATTTTCAGACCCTCGTAACGAATGGTCATACGTATTGTGCTGCGCAAAGATACAATAAGTTTAATTTTGGCCATTACAAGAAGTTGGTTTTTAATGTAAACAAAGGCACTTTACAGCTCATTATATGTATGTTATTACCAAAGAAATATAGAAGTCAGTCAGTCACTCAATAGTGTCTGACAGTGAAGTCTAGAAAGTAAACGGGTTTATTTGACTAATTTGAATATTAGGACACTGCTAACGTTTAAATTTCACAGATAGGACATACATGTATCCCTGCAAAGTTCTACATAATTTGATGTTGGCTGCAAATGGGACATAGTACCTTTAAAAAGAGTCATTCTCTAGTCTTAATCAACTTAATGATAATAATATACAAAGCTTGAATTTATCATTCCAGAGTGTCAAGATATTGGCCTACCTGTGAGTAACCCTGCCGAGACATTACCAAAACCTTTCATTAACATTACCAGTCCAAGGCCGAAACGGAAGTTGCTTTCATCTACCAACGCCAATTTGAGAAAAGTTGGGTCTGCAGTATCCAGCACAAAGAAGCAGAGGCCTTGAATAAATACCCAAACTGAACGAATGATGAATGATTCGCCGACGAAATCCAAGAAAAATGACAAGCTGGTAACTAAACCAACGATGATGTAGAATTTGAACATGTGTACTTTCTTAACGAGGAGAATTACTGCAATGGTTCTGCCTATAATCCCACCGATTCCACCAATTGTAGACAAGAAGACAGATCGAGATGGGGTGATGCCTATCTGCTCTGCGTGAGGCACTAGGTACAACGCCCATGCCTCGAACGAATATGCACGACAGTAAGTCGCTGGCAGGCACATTAGGAACAGAGCTTCCTTGGTCAGTAACAGTTTGCAGCGAGATATAAATGATGAGCAGAAATTATATTTCTCACTATCATCTTGACCAGATCTTGAAGCATTAGGAAGATCAGCCACTTTACCAGGATGATCACATGCACTATTTAGCAAAGGAACGTGTTCCTCACAGTTATCATCGTCATTTAAAATCCCTTCATCCTCGTATCTTTCTATATCATTTATTTCGATTGCAGCATGATTAGTCTCCGTATTTTCAGGGTTTTCCTTTGTGTGAAAACGACTTTCTATCAGTGCCTGGACCGTATCATTTCTTGATTCATATTTCAATGTGGTCATTTGATCACCTCCTTCTATACCATCTTCCTCGCCGTCATCCTCCGACAGTTCATGACAGATCACCTCCGACGGATCTTGATCACTACCACTTTGTCCAGTGGTGTTTTCTTTCACGCTTAAGATTGGTTTCCGAATGGCCGCTCCCCCTGCAACCTGGTGAAACATGATTGCTGCAAGAATCATGAAAGCTCCAGAGTAACCGTACGCTTCTAGAGATCGCTCGGTGATGACGGGTAGGAACATTACGCCTGCTATTGAACCATATGATGCTATGGTGTTCATTAGAACAAAGTTCTCTTTGAAATACTGGTTCATCAGAAGAGAAATCGGTAAGTAGACACAACATCGCCCAATTCCTGTCAAGGAAATAACAAAGTGTTGTTAAAAAGTAGCATAAGTGAAAAATGTTGCAGATTGATGTTAGAGACATCATTGCTCGCTACTAATTGAATAGACAATAACACAATATTATATGCCACTGTACAACCCGCTTTCATCTTTATATAAAATTAGAATGTTCTCATCTTTTTTCTTAATTCGACACAACGTGTTTATGGAGGGCCAGCAGGATTGCCGCAAAAAATGTTGGTGCTTTTTTTTCATCGCTGATATATTTTGCTCCCTTTCGGACAAACGTGAATCCATAACTAAGTTATAAAGAAACAAGGCCCGAGGGTAAGTTAAAGGGTGACATCAACAGCGGTAATACGTTTAAAATGAAACCGCATGATACTAGACACATCCCATTTATTACCCCTCGTATTACGACATACCTGTGAGTGCCAGGGTGAAACCAAGACCGGTAATGTTGGAGATAAAACTACATGATACCAGACACACCTAGCTATTTAATACCCCTCCTAATATGACATACCTGTGAGTGCCAGGGTGAAACCAATACCGGTAATGTTGGAAATGAAAACGCATGATACCGGACAGATCCCATTTATTACCCCTCCTAATATGACATACCTGTGAGTGCCAGGGTGATCCTAAGACCGGTAATGTTGGAGATAAAACCACATGATACCAGATACACCCCATTTTTTACCCCTCCTAATATGACGTACCTGTGAGTGCCAGGGTGAAACCAAGGCCAATGATGTTGGAGATGAAACCGCATGATACCAGACAGACCCCACTTATTACCCCTCCTAACATGGCAACGATTCGATGATCTACCCTCTGGAGGACCAAGGAAACGAAAAGACCTGTATGGACATTGAATTATAGAAATTAAAGAGACACTGCACTGTGCTTCGAGTGAAAGGGGGTACCAATCAGCCTCAAAGGATAAAGAAATTTCAATGTTAAATCCATATTTCTTTAAAGTTGCTTGGGTATACGATCCGTGCTCAGAATTTATATGTGTACCTAATTCATGCCAATATCCTTCCAAAAAATACAACCAAAACAATAGATATATGTATAATGACAAGCGGTTTGTGTAGATATCTCTACAAACCCCTATGATCGACCAGTCCGCCCCTGTTGCCAGGGATATCACGCATGGGTCATTGTTTCAGATGTTAACTGGGTTATTTATCATGAGTGTCCGGGTGTGTGTGTGGATATGTGCGTGTGTGTATATAGAGGGACGGGGTATAGAAGGCCATTTTGCATACGTCTTATAAATTTGGATACATTTTGAAAAATAGAGTCTACTGTCCTTTAAAGAATCATAAAGAATCAAATAATTCACCTGAAAATAGCATGATTGAACCGGGTAAACTGCACATGAAGCCTAATGTGGCGAAATTTCTGTTGAATCTGTCAACCATCACTGGGAGGAGAACGCCAAAAGCCTTGATGATCCCAAATCCCATGTTTGTCACGAACTTGCATAGTATGATGACGTAACCCCATTTCCAGTTTAAAATGGAGCTGATCTCATGTCCTCTTGATGACTCCATTTCTAATTTTTTTTTGTGCAAAAATTTGAAATTTAAAACTTAAAAAAGGAGCAAATTAACTTAAAATGTGCCCCCCAGAAAATCTTGGTGAGAAACAATTCAATTCACCTTTTCTTTATATCAAAGCTTCTAGTATCCTCCTTGTCATATATTATTTTTTTTTCGTTATGTCGGATAAGCCTTGGGCAAGCTTTTAAGTCGTCAAAAGCAAATGTTGTCAAATTATGCGTACAAACGAATACATAATAGACTGATCTCACCAGTCAAATACAATTACATAGCTAAATATTTTGATTTGTTCCCCATGTGGGCATGAACTTGAACTTGGTTGGCTAATAGGCAGCATGCAGTGAGAACATTTAATTAATATACAGGTGTCTTTGAGAGAAAAAAATTATTTCATACTTACTCTCATGCAGCATGTCTGTGATGTTTGTAGACCAGTTGATTTGGGAATCAAAGATCACGAAAGTTAAGGCCAACACTGTTTATCATTCTCCTTTTTTATCGCTGAAGCTCGTTCAACAGAATACCGATACTATGTAATGTCGACCTTGTTTTCTCTGTTCCATGCATGAGTGGGACTTTACAATGCAAGTTTTTTTTTTTACAGAAATAACCGTCTGGTATGGGGAATTCTTTAATAAATACCCTCTGAAATTATAGGTGTATAGTGGAGCGAAGGCTTCCCTGCAAGGCAAAGCTCAACGGAGTGGCACGATTCAAAGAGGCAACAAAGAACTTTGAACGTATGATAAAGAAAGCAGTGGAATCTCTCGTGGAAAACATCATGCTGGTCGAGACAAAGCTAGGATCGGCAATAGAATTTGAAAGTATAGGAACAACGTGAAACTCCATTCCTCCGGTGGTAAATGGCTTGCAACGAAAAGTCACGTGTCACGTGTCACGTTCACGTTCACGTATTGCGCCCTTTCGTGAAAAAGGTCACCCAAATCTACAAAGTGTTGGGTTACGTGACCCAACAATTTGTTGATTTGCTATATGCAATCTACGAAAGCTCACGTAAATTGACGCTGGCGTTTAAAAAAAAATGCAAATTGTCATTGAAAGAGACTTATGGCAAAAAAGCTGCTTCAGGCCAGAATCTTTAGCTATAATCATTAATGATTAAATAATGCGATTAAAAATGAATGAGACACCCATTTAGCTCGATTGAATTTAAGTACATTAACAAAAATCAGTTCAGTAAAGCAAATATATAATATAATATAATATATATTTTCATATTTTTAGTGCCCAAAAAATTAATAATTCTCGTCTCGCCTTAAATGATCTTTCATATTGTGCCCCCTCCCCAATGAAATTTCAATTTTGCCTCGTTCTTTTAATTTTCGATTCGTCGCCACAGATTTTTTTGACATTTGCCCCCCCCCCCGCCCGCGATTTTTTTTTTCCTGAACCTTTAGGGCTTCATTATATGAACTCATTTTCATACATAACAAGCTACGAAAGCCTGCAAAGAGGTCACAAACAATTAGACTTTGATTATTTATTGCTTTGCCTCACTATTTATAAAGGCAAAAAAACTGAATAAATACTGAGATTCGAACCCTCAAGTCAACTCCTAGTTCTATTAGTATTACACTGTCCTTACGGATTGAGCTAACGATGAGCTGATGAAAGGTTGATTTGTATAATTACTATAACCCTATTAACAACCCTACCGGATTCCATGTGCGCATGCGCTGGTTTTCTTCGCGAGTGCGCATGCGCAGGTTTCCTTCGTGAGCTCAATCTGGGCTCGCTATGGTTCAGGGAAAAAAATTCGCCCCCACCCCCCAGATGAGCATATTTTGATACCTTATTTGTGACACTGGCAGGTCACTAATTGGCGTGGGGTCCAGGGGGCGGATCCCCCGGAAGCTCAGGGGTTTTATGCATTAAATTACGGTCAGATTAGCATCCAAGGGCCCGCCTAAGGGCCCTAGGTGGAATCCAGGGGGACATGCCACCGTAAGCTCAGGGGTTTTAGGTATTAAATCACGGTCAGATGAGCATATCTTGATACCTCATTATTTTGTGACACTGGTAGGTCACTATTCTTTCTTTTTCTCTCTTTCTTTCTATTTCTCTGTAATATACTTTTTCAAAAAAGGGGGAGGGCAAGGGCCTTTCGGCCCCCCGATCCACACCTTGTTGGCGGAGAAAATCCAACTGATCTCCCTACTTTTCTTCTTCCTCTTTTTTCCTTTCCCTTCTCTCCTCTTCCCTTTCCCTTCCCTTCCTTCTATCTCTTTTAAGTTTGCTGGGGGCATGGGCCTTTCGGTCCCCCCGATCCACACGTTGTTGGTCGAATTAATCACAACTGATCTCCCCTTCTTTTCATCCTTTTCTTTTCTTCTTTTTTTTTGTTTCCTTTTAGCTCTCCTCTTTCCCTTTCCCTTCCCCCTTTTTTGGCGGGGCAATTAAGGGCCTTTCGCCCCCCCCCGATCCACAACTTATTGGCGGGAAAATCGCAACTTTTATCCCCCTTCTTTCTTCTTCCTCTTTATTTCCTTCCCTTTATCTCCTCTTTTCCTTCATTTCTTTCCCTTTCCTTTTTTTGGCTGGGGGAGGCAACAGCATGGGAGGCAAGACCCTTTCGGCCCCCAATCCGATCTTCTTCTTTCCCCCTTTTCTTTTCTGCTTCCTCTTCTTTCTTTCCCTTTCTCTCCTCTTTCCCTTTCCTTTCTTTTCTTCTCTCTCTCTCTTTTTTGGGGCGGGGGCAAAGGCCACCTGGCCACCCCCCTGGATTCGCGCCTGCTCGCTGATGCCAGATCTAAAAGATATCACAAGGTCGAACACCAATTACTGAATTCTATACACAAGACTGCATCAGCCCCATCACAACTCAGTCATACAGCATTATCATTACAGAGTGCCTACATCGTCATAATCACCAGCATCATCATATAACTTTCACATAATAAGAAAATGAAAAGAAAAGAATTAAGCAGTATTAACTAATTTTATTAACATTTAGAACTCATTGATCAACATAATTTCGGCTCTGATTTATAAAGTTGTAGGCATTTATTTACGGTTGGCGTTCTGTTAAGTGGTAGAAAAAATCAGTCATATGCAAACAAATGCTACAAATTCCATGATTTTTACCTCGACTCAACATTTTTTTGGTGTTTCAAGTATATTAGATATATACTTGGCCGAAATATGGCGATAATTTGTCATTTTATTTTATGCACGGGTCAGGATCACAGAAATAAGTGTCCAATTCCAAACGCATTCCTCGAGGAAATCGCCCATTTTTAGGCTGTAGTCCATCGGCCTAGGCGCGTTCTCTGATTGGCTGGTTGGATCGCGTCGCGGTCAACGAACTTTTCTCAAACGTTCTTTTGAAATCGATTTCGATTTGTTTTCTCTAAATTCTACCTTAAAAATAAAATCCAACGGAAATTTGACTTCCAATTAAAACAGAATAAATGTTTACTTAGCTGTAAGACTCTTTTTTTTAATGAGATCGGCAATCGAGCCTTTTTAAACTCGTACCTTGTTTGATCTTGTCCCACATGTTCATTTTTGTGTGGCAAAAGTAGTAGTGACTTCCCAAATGTCAGTGCACTTGTGGTCAGTGTGGTTGTGTATATAATTCACCCCTGGAATTCACCTCGCAGACTTTTCTTTCGTACTCCCATAACTATAGAAATTAAGAAAATTATTTATGCTTTTTTTCTTACGACAAACCAAATTCACACTTCATTAATATTTATTACTTGCACCCATTCATTTTTCTCTTACTAGATTCCATAAATTATAGAACTACAATGTCTCTAAATTTTGAATACCTGATTACAATTCGAATTCATATTGTATTATCATGTTTGCGTAAATATTCACGACTTTCATGTGCTATTGGTCTATATGTATAAAATTATTTATATTTTTACATGTTATACCGGTAAGTTTTTTTTTCTGATAAGTTTTTCTGCATGGTCTTCTTATTTCCCTTTAGTTGTCATATTATTTTCCCTTCATTTCATTGTTCAGTGTTATTTCTACTTTGTATATTGATGTATTTTATCGAATTGGTTTTTTTAAAATAAATATGTATTTTAATTGATGTCTACTTTTGTAATTTCAATATGTTTCAGCCTGTGTTTTTTGTAATCAATAAAGCTAATCAATTAAAATTACAACCAATTATGTTTGAAAAATGTGTGTAAAAGTGAAGAAAAAAAAGAAATACACTGTAATATGAGGAGAATCAGGTTATCAATCAGTTCTTTTTATCTCTCTTTCATCAACATATGAAAGAACTTTATTAAAACAAAACAAACATATCTTAAATGAAGACATATAGATTATAGCTTACAATATATGCAAGAATAAAAAGGTGATCAGTTTCACACACTTTACAGATAAGTACTGGTACATAGAGAATAGAATATATAATATATGTGGTATCAAAATAAGTACAACATATGAATCACACACTTTTATTTCCAGTTTTTCCTGAGCTGAGGTATGTGTTGAAGATTAATTTGTACCTAAAAATAAAGCAAATAAAACATGAATGTATATGTCATCTGCAATCACGTTATCAATATTTCATCATGTTCAACATTCTCAAACATGTTCTTCATGGTGAAAAAAATTATATGTAATCTCTACAGAGACAGGTATTTCAAGGCCATATCTATATGATATATCATCCATGTTCCAATAGCACTGAAATGTAATTTTTTATTTTTTTAGTTCAAGATATGAAACGGAAGAAAGACATTAAATATTTTGCACATTTACAGATACTGGCAATGTGAACATGAAAATCAATCATCATAAAGCTTTAAAAAATTCACACTGGCTAAATGACGAAGCGCATAACTTCATATGTGACTGCATGCTCATAAAATAAGCTAGTATCAAAGCACCAACAGCCAACAGATTAATACATCTATCAAAGCATATAATAATTTTACTCCTATATACTTGTATGTATACATGCATAAGGGGAGCCTTCCAAAGTTGCGACTGTGCCCGGATGCGTCGGGGCGCGATGAATAGAACGGTCGCGCCTCAAGAGACGCATTCAGGCGCGAAGGGGTGCGATAGTCACCCTCACCCGATTCTTGCATATATATATGAAAAGAAACTGTCTATTAATTGTTGGTATAAACCCGCTCTATTCTTCTTGCGCCCTTTCGCGTCCTACCAGGCGATGGAAGATTATCTCTCCCGTCATTGTTCTCGCTCGTGATGCTCGATGCACAACGCTGCGGTAGAGCTTAAAGATAAAGACCAGTTCTGATCATGCGATTGCATTGTGAAAGAAACGTGGAATCGATCAGAAAAGGTTGATCATCTAGCATATAAGTATTGGTGTGTACTGCAAGGTTCTGGAATCATCAAAATGATAAGAAATAAGAAATTTGGCCCAGTCTTGGTAAAGTTACAAGCACTGTACACAGAAAGATGTATATGGGACTATACGCGACCACTTGCGCGATATCTATTTGGTCCCAATAGATATAATAATTTACCAAATATATCAATTAGTAGGCGGTTTCCCGGCAAAATTTGTATCATCACGTATTAGTCAAAACATATTCTTTCACATGATTGGTAATGAGAGCTTCCATTTCATTTTTTGAGAGAGGGCTTTTCCAAAATGGTCTTTACCTTTAAACTTGCTATACAAAAGTATTATTGTCAGCCAAAGCCTGTCTTTCCCTCCTCCTGTTCTCGTTCTTAAAAACATCCCATTGTTTGTAAAAACTTGATGTATTCTTCTCGCGTCGCGATCTATTCTTCCCGCGCCGTTTTGCGTCGTAACGGGCGGGGTATTATCTTTCAATCATTGTGGAAGCTTTGCGATGTACATTGCTACAGCACAGCCTGAACTTGTCTGGTGGGAGCGTTTTTGTATTGGAGGGCAATCAACACACTCGTTCATCTTGATCAGAATAAATTATGACTTTTTTTTTTTTTGGGGGGGGGTTAATACGCCTCCTTTTAATATTTGTGACGACTGTATGAAATGTGAAATAAAGATGACTATGTACGATGAATGGTTGTTTAATTGCGAGCTTAATTGTCCCCAACAACAAAAAATAAAAGACAAATTATGTGAATGAATACATGTATGCAGTTATAGTCGGCAAATCGATTACTGTTTGGGACGCTTGTGTATGTTTGTAATTTGAATGATTATCAACATATTTGTATAATTCCCACGTCGCGATATTATAGCATCGTAATGGACAAAGGAATTAGCATTCTCTCCCGTCATTATTCACGCTGCGCGTTGCACATCGCCACAGCCTGAGCTTGGAAGATTTATATTTTGTCAGTCAAATCCTGTTTTTGTTCTCCTCCCTTGACTTGGTTCTAATGAACAACCCATATTGTATTAAAATAAAACTCGATGTATTCTTTTTGCGTCGTGTCTTTTCTTCTCATGCCGTTCTTTGCAATAGTCAGACGGGAGAGTTTGACCTTTTTTTGGTAATCAATGAACTGACGGTGCGTCATGATCAGTAAAGGAAAATCTTTATAAAATGTATAATAAAAATACTAATGGTAATAACAACCATATTTCTAAAGTGAATTTTTAACACTCTTCCATACCCTCCCCCAAGTTAGTATATAGATATGAATCGACGAAAATCTGAACGGATGTATTTTTTTATATTTCAGCTGTTTCTGAACCGATTTGATCAAGTTACGTTAATTCTGTCATTAACAAAAATTGTATACTCTTTCTAATTTGACAAATTTGCGCAAAATAAGTATAATAAAATTGGCAGCGTATAATCGTCTTTGCAATTTGTATACAAGTTCATGTCATATCATACCTATCTTCAATTCTTAGTGATATCACACTTTGCTTTTCTTACTATTCAGCATTTTATTGTTGACATATTGTAGGCATAATGTAGATCATTAAGTCCTACAGCATGAACGGATACTGGTAATATTTATAATCAGTGAAATTTTGAAATCATAATGCACAAATACAAAAACATACCAAACATGTTTTGATTCTTATTCTTTAAAAAACGGCAAATTTTAAAAGATCTTTTTAAAAGGAGGGAGGCGCGATAGCCCAGTGGTAGCGCAGTAGTCTCGTAACCGGGAGCTCCCTGGTTAGAAACCAAGTCGATATGCTAGTGCCCTTTGGTAAGGCATAACTCCACATTACATTTCGTTCGGAGAGGTCTTAAAGCCGCCGGTGTCACGGGCCAGAGTGTCCGGGTGGCGATCTGTGTCCGCAGACACAGATCGCCGAAAATTGAGTGGCGAGACGCGTCTTACCTCGGCGATATGTGTCTTAGGTCGGACGCATGTCGCCGCGTAAGTCACGGCGAGCTGTGTCCACTGGCGAAATGCGTCCTGAACCCTACAACTTAAAAATCGACTTAAAATGTATATACCTCCACATTGCTCCACTTGACTGTATCTTACCATTAATATTGCATTTTTCTGTAACATAAGACAAGAGAGATGTACTGCTAACTCCCAAATCGTTTGTTGGCTACAATTTATATCAAATTAATAACACCATAAAAATGGCTAAACGTATGAGTCTAGCCCCAAACGGAACATTACTTCACCATACAATTGGCTGTACGTACGAGACTAGCCCTTGACACTAGCGACCAATAAGCCTGCGACCAATACGTTGGAAGCCCACAATGTTAGCGCTTAATGAGGAAGCCAGCAACCAAACGGGGTTGTAGTGTCTCCAAATCGTCTAATCGAAAAGGAAAAAATACCGGTTTGAGCCAAACTTCAATCTGAAACGGTGAAACCCGGACAAAAACTGTCGGCATGTGACACATGTTTGGCAGTAAAGAACAACTTTACCGCTTTTACATGGTGTGGATCAATATGTAACGGAAATGGCATACGATAGTTTTGAAAGACTTCAAACTTAAAGTCGTTGCCATTATTGTGTAGATAAGCCCTCGATATGCCGATTTGAGCCCTAACTTCAATCTGAAGAAGACAAAAAAAAAAAAAAATTGGCACGTGACAAACATAGGCGCCCTAATTAGGAGTAATGATCAAAAACATTTAAGTTAATAAGCTCTTTATCTTATTGAAATATTATACAATACTTTATATGGCCTTTAAATCTAAATACTGTTAATTTAAGTTATATATTTTATTAAACGTTATGCGTTAATTAATGGCCGATTTCCATCTGAAGCTCTAATATAATTTTGTAACTGTCAAAACCTGGCCAAAAATAACTTGAAACTCAAGTATTTCATATTTTGTTTAGTTCAATCTTTTTATTTAGCAATAGTCTGAAAATGCTTAAAATTACCTACATCTATTTGTTTAAGTTTCTAAACTCAATAGAATTGCATGTTCCTATAAAAAGGGCGTATTATATAATCTCAACTTGAAATTGAAATGCCAAAATTCAATAGAAATGCGTGTTCCTAAAACTAAAAGGGCATATTATAATCTCAAATTGAAAAATGAAATTGCAGGGCTCGAGTTATATCAGCTAGTTTACTAAATGTTTGTTCGGGGTCTGCTCGCTATTCATGAGGACCGCTATTTATAACGCATAACTTTCCATACCTGAAGGACCGCTATTTATCAAACCGAAAGGGGGTCACTATATATATACATAAAGAAATAAGGATTGTTATTCATTAGGACCTCTATTCATGATTTATTACTTTATATAAGGACCACTTTTCATAATAACCGGGGTCGCTATGCATAACAATGAAAAAGGGGCGCTCTTCATTATTTAAATTGGGGGTCAGTACTCAAAAGGACCGCTATTCATAATACGAAATGATCGGGGGTCTCTATTCATAAGACGAGAAGAGCTAGGGTCGCTATTCATAAAACGAGAAGATGGTCGCTATTCATAATACAAAATGAGGGTCGCTATTCATAAAAGGAGAAGAGGGTCACTCTTCATAATACGAAATCAGGGTCGCTTTTCATAACATGAGGAGAGGGTCGCTATTCATAACAGGAGAAGAGGGTCGTGCTATTCATGATACGAAATGAGGGTAGCTTTTACTAATACGGACACTGCCAATTCTATTCATGTAGTTCAGGAGCGATTCCCCGATATTTTTCCTTTGCCTTCCGCTGGCCTTCACCTGGTGGGGGCCATATTTTAGGAGGTTTATTTTTAACCCATTGGCTTTGGGGCGGGGTTCGCCGGATCCCTTGCGGTGTGGCTGAGATGGGCTGGATTGGGGGCGGAGCGATTTTTTTATGTTGGACTGTTTGTGTGTTGGGGATTGGGGGGTTGGGGGTTGGTGTGTGTGTATGTGGGTGCGTGTGTGGTGTCTGAGGGTGTGTGTAGGAAGGTGTGTGTGGTGTTTGGATCGTCCCGCTCCTAGGTTCAGCTTGTTCCAGTCTCCCCGATGGTGGTCGGGTGTTCTCGGTGGTCCAGATATAGGGTAGATGAGACTTAACTTATGGTCACTCGTGTGTATGGGTCCTCTGTTTCACCTTTTTTTTGTCTCGGGGTTTTGTTCTTGAACAATATTTATTTTGTAACGTTTTTAATTTTCTGCCTTATTTTGTTGTCTGTTTAGTGAATTCGTTCCTAATTATGTAAATTATTTTTAAATATTGTGATTTCTTTTGATTGTCCAATGAAAACACAAAAACAAAAAACGAAAAAAAATACGGAACGAGGGTCGCTATTCATACAAATAAGATAAGCAATAAACAAAATGATAATAACAAAGGGAAATATTGGATGGGGGACGCCCCCGCGGCTGTGGCGTAGCTGCGGGGGCTACACATGGTCCCGAATATTTGTCTCTTTAAAAAGTATATTTTACCTTTTATCTTTGATAATTATATAGAGACATCCCCATATTCTAGCTAATATATTTCCCCCGCTCCTGCGGTGACGAAAAAAGTAGTAAAACATCTTATCCTATCATAATTTGTCCGCCTTCTGGGAAATGTTGCCCCACTACCCTGCCCCCGACTGATCTTATCCAGGCTATGCCACTGAGACATTAAGTAGAACAAGCAGGCTCACTATCACTGAGTTTGCTATTTCAGAAACTAGTAATTGTTTATAAACTAAAATAATGTTTTTGTAGCAAGTAGGTTTTAGTAGGACTTATGGACCTACAAATCATTATAGCCTCAGCCATATCCAGGCATCCAGAAGCTCTTCGATTAATAGCCAATGAAGACTATCAAGATTTTCTATTTTCCAGGAATTATCATACCTCAGGATACGAGTAATCATATTGATTAACCTAACTTCATTTATCCATAATCTTGATTTTCTAAAACTTTCCTAACACCGAAACCAAACGGGTTTGGACCGGACCATGAGGCTAGTTACTGCCCGGAGAGGGGTGAGGGCGGGGGCACTTCAAATTGTTTTTGTTTTGGGGATAGGGGCTTGAACACTTTCGGACCTTGAAGTTTTTTTTCGCGTCATGTAGCGTAAAAATTTGGGTAGGATATCTATAGCCCAGGCGCGGATCCACGGGGGCTAGGGGCGCCCGACGCCCAGGCCCCCACCTGGCAAAAAAAAAGTTTAGAGAAAAGATGGTAACCACAAATTTACCCTTTTCGTTTGCTCAAGGGGAGGGTTTTTTTTTATTTTTTTATTTTACTTAGTGCTCACACTACCCCCCACTGAGCGAAATATCGGTCGGCGCGATTTTCACATTTCAGGTCGCCCCTATTGGAAAATCCTGGATCCGCCCCTGCTAACGCCCTCGTAGCATCAGTAGCCCCCGTAGCATATACATGGATTTGAATAATTATTACATCATTATATGTATATTTTCTGTGTTTGCTTTGAATTTATGTCTCGAATTAATTAATGTTAACTTTTTCTGAACCCGATTGCATATTTATGTTTAAATTCCGTATTTTTCCTGTTTGTTCTGTTTTAATCATTACATCCTGCCCCCTTGTTGCTACGAGGGCTATATATCGCACCCCTAAATACAAAACAAAAAATAAAAAAAATCTCTCACCCCCCCCCCTCCCCGCGGCTACGCCACAACCGTGGGGGTGTCCCATATTCATTATTTCGCTTTTATTATCATTTTGTTCATTGCTTATTTCATATTGATTTTTGTTATGAATAGCGACCCTCACATATAGCGATCCTTATTTCGTATTATGAATATATATTATATGACCCTCATTTCGTAATATGAATAGCGACCCTCTCGTCGCATTGTCAATAGCGACCCTCTTGTCGCATTATGAATACAGACCCTCTTCTTCGATTATGAATGGCGGTCCTTATGAATAATGACACTTATATATTAATAATGAGCCTTTTCTCAAATTATGAATAGCGGTCCTTAAGAATAGCGAGGTTACCCCTCGTGTTTTGCTATGATATGAAATCTTTTATTTTGCTGTGACATTGGAGACTCTGGTGAAAGCTTTTGTCCAATCTTTCTTCTCTTTATCAATATCATCCATGTTACATTTTCACTTTTTTGTTTTTTATTTTGAAGACACCATAGCCCGAATTCTATCATTCTTTTGTTGCGCTAACTACGACCAAAGTCTTATTGGTCGCTTGATCGAAATATAGAAGAATCGAGTAGCCATATTCGATCTTTCTGTGCGGTGAAGTCTTAGACACAAGAAACTCGAAGGTGAGTCGTGCTATAATTATCCATATATTTAATATATTCCGCTACAATCATGAATGCCATGTACTTTCGATACATTTCTATTTTCTAGTGCTTTCATACTATTTCAGGATTTCATACTAGATCTAGGTGTTTTGGAAATAACATATTGTGCAATCTACCCCCGAACTTTTCAGTTTTTGTCGTCATGAGCTAGTTTTCAGCCTTACCCCCTTACCTCCCGGGAAAGTCTTCCCAGACTTTAGGGGGACAATCTCGGGGAATTTCCGTGCAATGTTGCCTGCCCGGTTTCCGCTCACATGAGCAGTTTTTCAGAGATAACTTCTCTGGCAATGAATTATATAGGCGCTAATATATTCTACTAGTACTAGACCTACATCACTTTGTCGCGAAAATTCTAACAAATCATACTATGTCTATGCCATTCTTTCTTGTGAAGTTCCAATTATTAACTGTCCCTAGTTCGCCATCTGCGTGGAGCATTTTTCCTACCCTTTTCCACTCTCAGAGTCGGACTCTGACCCGTCCTAATTCCGCTCGCGGGCAGTTATAAAAATTGACCTTTAAGGCTTTAGAAAAATTGTGCGACTTGTCGTTTAATGTTTTAGTTTCACTAGTAGTAGTAGTAGTTATCAGTTAAACATATCGCTAATCAGGATGAGAAAAGGGGCCAGGTACGTTGCCTCGATCTTCAATTATCCACTGAATTTTGTTTGACAAATTCTTCAATCATCATTTCATGTTCAAGGTTAATTTCAATTAAAAAATACAAAAGCAATCATAAAACAAGGTAACACTAACAACATTTTGATAAATTATCCACTACTGAGTACTGCATGATAAAGAACTTTAAAAACAACTATATGCGCACCGGAGAAACTTGGGTGATGGAAGACAGCCGTTGTGTCTATGATCTATGAGGCCACTTGGATCTGGGGAGCGGTAACCAGGCAGGCTAGGTACTATGTAGCGCCATAAATATGCCCCCGTCATTAACGGCCCTGGTGCGTGGCGGTAACCGATTAACGGTAGATCCATTTTGGGCTTGATCGAGATTGAGGCTTTTTAGATAAATCTCAAATAATTTGTCTTGATGAATTAATTTGTTCAATTGCAGTGGTTCTATCTCCCTGATCCAAATGTAATCATTAATGCCACTCTATAAAGTATGTGTTCATGGCATGCCAAAGTGGATGAGGTATTAAGTTGTACTGAACGAAACAAGATGACTGTCGTTTATAATAATAATACATAAGATTTGTAAGGCGCCAAATCCACTTGACAATCAAATGCTCAAGGCGCAGCTTGTGCAAAAGATGAAATATATGATAAATAGACAAAAGTACAATAGGAAAGGTACTAGACCCTATGGTTGTTGACAAATTCAGTTGGTCATGCCAGTTCTCATTTGCGAATATGTAGAACTGTGATGGGCTAATGTAGCTTTACAAGCTCAATTGACGAGATAAACTGAGCACAGTGTAAAGGTATATTTTGTGGGACAGTTTTTAAACAAGAGCGCTGTCTTTTCGTTAAATTAGTTGTCGGTGAACTGTATTTGAACACGGTCTGTGAAAGATAACAATAATAAGACAATCATTAAAAGATGTTTAAAATCCTCTAGTTTTTAAGGCAGGGACCAATTTTTTTTTTCAAATGCGAAAACATGTCAAAATGCGGATAGGGCCTATAGATGTAGGGAAAATTATGAGAAAGATTTTATTTTTCGTTTCGATATCTTTTCCTCAGATTAACTTTAACAGAAGAACCCAACTCATGGAACTTATTATAGACATTGCGGCAAATGTTGAAGATGCAAGATGGTATGGACACCTAAAGATTTCACATAAAAATTGACAGGTATACATGTACGTCTATTTATAAACATGATGGTATAATATTCAGTGATCTTGAAATTGATTTTCCTTAATATATGTAAACCATGAAAAGATATATAAAAAGAGATACAGTATATGAGTACAATTGTGGAGTAAATGTGATAATTTTGGATTGTTTTCAAAATGTTTTAAACATTTGTAAATAGAATTTATGGAGGTGATTCATTTCTAGGATAGACTAATTGGCCACAGTAAAGTGGTATCATTGGAATATTTTTTATATTGTGGGGGTGTCAGTAAGGGTTTGGAAACAATGTTTCCAAAGTCAGTAGATTTACAAATTTGTCAGAAACAAGTTCTGTAAATGACCTGTCACAAATTTGTATGAGGAGGGAGGGGGGAAAGAAGATGTAAAATCTTGATCATCAAACACTGCCCCCAGGTGAACATGTATCCTTGTTGAGAAGACTTAATGATGAACATTAGTGCAATTATAATTTGTGTATACTGCTTTTACATATTTCATTTTTTTAGGATGATGCTTTCCCATAGGAGATAAACGCTGATGGAGCAAGATGACAGCTTGAGGAGACGAAGGCAGAACAACAAAATAATGGGCCGTTTTGGAGAGGTACATGGTTATGAAAGTTTCCTTCTACCCTGACAACAATCTTTTAAAATGTTCCTTTTTCTGTTTGTTGAGACCATTGGAGTCCAGATTACAGGGACTCCATGTGTATACAGACAGAAATGGGGAAATCTAACCATGATAACAAGTTGATTTGAATTATAGTAGAAATATCATCAAAAAACAAATGAAGGTTATAGAGTACCGAAGTGTGACGTATTGGCCAAGTTGTCAAGGGTGCTGGTTCCAAACAATTTTGTGCTAAACAATGGCGTGGTGATAACACCAGCGCCACACACTGAATTTGCCCAGATCCATCCCGTTGCTTGAATGATTTTGCGGTGAACCTCATGCGCAGGCTCTGTTGTTTGGAACCAGTAACCAAGACGACGATGAAATATGGCGTTTATAGCCCTTCGGTACTATTAAGTTTGACAGTTGGGTTCATTTAATAAATACATGTAGATGAAAATTTAAGAAATTATTTTTAAGCTCACCTCAGCAAAATGCTCAACTTGACAGGAATCATTCTTGGGCAAGGAAGTATCTAAAGTTGTTGAAATGAGGTAACCATCTGGCATGGGGGCAGCCCCCAGGTGCCCCAGGTTCATATTTTGACATAATCTTACTTCTATAAAAGGATTGCTAGAAATTAAGCAAACTTGATAGGAATTATCCTTGGGTGAAAGGGATCTAACTTTGTGAGAATGAGTCTCTCTGACATGTGGGCAGCCTCTCCCCAACAGTGCCCCAGGGACTACGCTTATCAAATTTCAATGTCTTCCTTAAAAAAAACTACATATAACTTTCACAAATGTATTTTTCTAGAGAGAGGAAGAGTGGGGGATGGTACTGGATGTGGATGGACATACTACCTCTCATGTAAGCGTAATGTCCGTGAAACTCTTGATTCAATTTTTCAACTCGCACTGAAATAGCTACATATAGTTATAATGGTTTAATTGCCCTAACCAACCCCGACCCCCCTAAAAAAGAAGTTGTTTTCATTTTAGGTAAAGTAAAATTTTGATCATCTACCCATGGACCTACTACGAACACTGCCCCCAGGTGAACATATGTATCCTTGTTCAGAAGACTATGATCAACATGAGGGCAATTATAATTTGTGTATAATGCTTTTGCATTATTTTACATTTTTAGGATGATGCTTCACCATAGGAGATGAACGCCGATGAAGCAAGATGACAACTTGAGGAGACAAAGGCAGAACAACATTATAATGGGCTGTTTTGGAGAGGTACATTGTTATGAAAGTTTCCTTCTCTAACAATCTCTTTTAAAATCATCCCTTTTCCATTGTTGAGACCACTGGAGTCCAGATTACAGGGAATCCATGTGTATTCAGACAGAAATAGGCAAATCTAACCTAATCTAACATTTATTTATCAAATAAACCCACCTGTCAACCTTAAATGGAGTGTAGACTGACGAGACTACATGTCTTTCCCGTGGCCTGACTCGGGGCCAATCGAGATTAAGTCGCTGACTACCGTTAATCCAGTCCATTCGTTTACGTGCAGTTGTCCAAAAGAAGCCGTAGATGGCATTAACCAGTATTTGCCAAGCTACACAGCCTTTAATACAAATTGGATTTGCTAATTCTCAAAAAATACATATTTAAATGTTACATGTACTTTCTATTAATGGATGGTTCCAGTCAAGTGTGGTTAACCTCACATTTTCAGAGATTTTGCTGCAAGTCTTACGCACATTTTGATACCATTTTCATCGAAATCAGATATACCTGTAAGGTGTTACATAACAATTAGTATGCGCATGTCATCAAAAAGTGCAATACTTGCATATATTCATGTAAAAGCAGAAATGTGTATAATAATAATATTTGGTTCTTGTATAGCGCATATCACATTTTAAACGTCTCTATGCGCTTCCAAATTTAGAAATTATTACCCTGCTTTAGCTGTGCTGCCATTACGGTGATCTAGCATTTCAAGGAATTCATTCCAGCCATTTACCTCACCTGGGTCAAGTGTGGCAAATGTAGATTAATGTCTTACTTAAGGACATTAGTGATGCAGGGGGACTCGAACAGCGGACCTTGTCACTTGTGATCCGCTGTCAGATGACATATCCACATACCGGTATACAGGTTTAGATGTATTTCTTCATAAGTGGGAGCTTTGAGCTTCTCTAGTTCTGGTAGCAAAAAAGGAAATTGGAATGTTACTTGTTGAATATGTCCTTACACTGTTAGAAAATTTCTCTATAAAAAAACAGAAAAGTGCCTGCAGCAGAGTCTCGAGAACTCCTGTAATTTTACTGCACAGTTCTTATCGCAATTTACTACTTATCTGTTTTTAACAGACAATCTGTATGTGATAAATACAATTTCTTCTTTAAAAAAACAGAAAAGTACTTGCAGAAGTCTCGAGAACTCCTGTAATTTTACTGCACAGTTCTTATCGCAATTTACTACTTATCTGTTTTTAACAATCTGTATGTGATAAATACAATTTCTTCTTTAAAAGAACAGAAAAGTACTTGCAGAAGTCTCGAGAACTCCTGTAATTTTACTGCATAATTCTTATTGCAATTTACTACTTATCTGTTTTATAACAAACTATCTGTATGTGATAAATACAAGTTCTTCTTTAAACAAACAGAAAAGCACTTGCAGAAGTCTTGAGAACTCCTGTAATTTTACTGCATATTTCTCATCGCAATTTACTACTTATCGGTTTTATAACAGACTATATGTATGTGATAAATACAAGTTCTTCTTTAAACAAACAGAAAAGCACTTGCAGAAGTCTTGAGAACTCCTGTGATTTTACTGCATATTTCTCATCGTAATTTACTACTTATCGGTTTTATAACAGACTATCTGTATGTGATAAATACAAGAAACACCAGTCCATCAAACAATCAACTGCAACATTCTGTTATTTTAAGGGTTTATTGATCAATAATATGCAAAAAACTTAATTACAGACTCAAATCTTAACATTTACTGATGTTCTGACCATGCACATTTACACTGGCAATTAATATTCCTACTGAAAAGTGTTTCTGGGTTTAAACACAATCAACAATATACAATCCTTCTGTAACGCGTTCTCACTTAGTCTGTGACGGCAGGTACAGACCAAGTGAGAAGACACTAGTGGAAGGAGTGTACATCAACACTGACACAAGTCTAAGGGTCAACATTTTCAAAATGTCACCCTTCAGTCAAGCAGACCTAAAATACATCACTAACTGAACTGACAATCCATCGGCTGGTTATTCAAGAGCTTTTTCGCGAATCTTTCTCCATACCAAATCCCGGAAGAAAACACATACCACATGGCATTATAATGTACCTTCATGTAGCATAAATCAACAATAAAACCCTAAAAACACCAACATCAAAGTATCAGACATGTTTAAAGTTTAAAAAATTGTATGACATATATATAGGAGCCAATGAGGCCTTCTTCGTTCAAAAAATGGTCAAATATCATCACGAATTAATTACGTATATACCTGTACTTGTACCAGATGCAAGTGGAGACAAATACAGCTAGAGAAGGAGCAGTTCGTGCCAATCGGTAGTAAGTTTGTAATCATTTCTTAGGCCAACCTTTACCCACAGCTAATTTACAAAATCTGCATCACAATTACACATACATGTACAAAATTCAGAGATTTTCTTTTTAAACATTTGAGTTAGTCAAAAACATTCAGCTGAATTAGCTTTAGATTACTTGTATCGAGAATCTAGAGTTGACAACAGTAAAATATTGATATATGCCGGTGAAGAAAAAGACATTGTAACTCATGCTCCTTGGAAAAGATTATCTTGGCTCTGACCTAAAATCCAATCCCTTCAGATCTAGATGCATAAAACCTAATATAGTAACTCTGGTTATGCAGTTTGTGCCAACTGGCAGTTCATCTGGAATTATGTTTTTCACCGGTCATCTCTGAAACAGTTTCATCTTTGACATTTAAATGCAACTCAGACACATTAACTTGAAAAGTTTCAACTCTTTCCAAGACGTACTTTTAACATAAACAGCCTTTATCATAATCAAATAACATAGCATTGCAAGGTTCAACAATGATACCAGTATTACTCACAAGGTGCAGGACATCCAAACAAAAAGTTGGTTGATTAAAGAGAAACATTCCAAAAATAAGGGGCTTATATCTATGCCCTAGGTTACTGATTAGGACCACATTCTGGTCAATAACATTTTCAGATGTTGCCAATGGAGGTGCAACGTTACAAATGAACTGCTGAAGGTGTATAGTGTTTGTGATAAATTTGAAAATCTTGCATGAACAATGTTGCCAAGCTGTAAATTTCTTTTGACAAAATCTATAAAGCATGATAACATGCATGACCAGGCGCAATAACTTAACAGAAAAAATAAAAATTAAAGTTACTTTATAAAAATAAATTAACTGTCAAAAACTTGCAGGATACAGGGTCCCAAAGTCTATGTGCTGAGCAAACATATTGCACCAAGTCCGTTACTGATCGGTATGCCAGTCCGACTCGAATTCCATGATCCCGCGGAGGAGGGCTACAATCTTAGGAGCAACCGTACGGTAGATTTTTTCTTCTTCTTGCCTCCACTCTGTGTGACTACTGGCCCCTCTGGGTTGATGCTGATCAGTTCCCTAAAAATACAAGAACAGCAAGCCACAAATATGTTTAAATAATTGAAATTTCTTCCAGGAAGCATTACATTTATAAAAGAAGTTATCTTGTGTAAGAATCTGCACATTTCTAAATACATGTATAGCAGAACTCAAAAGCCTAGCTGCCACACAGGGTACGATACACCAACATAAAGTCGTGGGTGGGGAAAGGGGGCGTTGAACAATGAGAATTCTGAGAGTAAGGAAAACCACAGGTAAAGATACCTTCCAGTATCTCTCTACACACCATTTGCCCTGGTCAGCGCATAGGAAATTGTCATTTTTCAGATACTGGCCTGTGAATAATTAACATGGCAAGAAATTTTTTGACAAATCAATATGGTCACTTGAGGTGATCGTCTACTAATACAATTAACAAAGGGTACTGCAATGTGGAGCAAATCATGATAATTTCATGATGTTTGTGTGTGTCTCCGAGAGGCCTAATGATTTCATCATGTCCTTGTGATGACATGCCATGACATTACCGACGTCACCACTGGTCATGTTGTGCATCAGTCACCGTGCTCTTTCAAGCCAGGAAAAAGTTGTGTAGCAATAACATTGAAACCAAAGAAAAGTTAGTAAAAAGCTCACCTTTGGATAAACTCCATTGTGACCGCAGCCTCTGGCGGGTACTCCAAAGAAAGCGTGTAGAAGCATATGAAGCTTCACTGAAGGTGGCAATTCAATCATTTACAACAGACCCCTCTATTACAAGGTAGAACAGGTTCCGGCCCTGGAAGATGACACCTGTTCTACATTACATAATAGCAGTGAAGGGATGTTCCTTTGTCCACCACAGCAATTGTTGAGGGTAGAATAGGAACCGTATATTTTGTCCTCTTTCTTTGTCCGTCATGTTCACAGTGATATTAAAAAGTCGAATCATAATTACAAGCGCCAGATTGCGCTGTAGGCCTACGAGGCTACGACTAATAGGAATTTGCGCATAATTAAATTATTGAAAACGGTACATTTTTATTAATTTCACGAAGCACTCTGTAAAATTAAAGAAAATCGGTACATTAGGTCTGTAAGCATAACAAATTGCTTTAAATTTAACTTTCTTCTTTTTATTTCAAGTAAAATTAATGAAAAATTATGTTGAAAACCAGTAATTTCGTTTCTTTTAGAATTATTCTTTAAAATTAAAGATGATCTGCGGCTTCAATGATTCACAAAACAATTTTGTAAGAAAACAGATCTTTCCTTTAAAAATGAGGATTACTCTATTTCAAAAAGCACTCTGTATAAAATTACAGAAAATCGGAACATTAGATCTGTAAGCATAACAAATTCCTGTAAAAAAAAAAATTATTCTTTTTATTTCAAGTAAAATAAATGAAAAACTCTGTTGAAACCCAGTTATTTCGTTTCTTTTGGAATTATTCTTTAAAATTACAGTAGTCTGCGGCTACAATGATTCACAAAACAATTTTGTAAGAAAACAGATCTTTCCTTTAAAAATAAGGATTAGTCTATTTCAAAAGCACTCTGTATAAAATTACAGAAAATCGGAACATGAGGTCTGTAAGCATAACAAATTGCTGTAAAACAAAATTTCTTCTTTTCATTTCAAGTAAAATTAATGAAAACTCTGTTGAAACCCAGTTATTTCGTTTCTTTTGGAATTATTCTTTAAAATTACAGTAGTCTGCGGCAACAATGATTCACAAAACAATTTGTAAAAAAACAGATCTTTCCTTTAAACATGAGGATTACTTTACTTCACAAAGCACTCTGTAAAATTACAGAAAATTGGTACATGAGGTATGTAAGCATACAAATTTCCTGTAAAAAAAAATTCTTATCTTTTTTTAGGAATCTGTCCTGTTAAATTACAGAAAATTTCCAGTTACAACAATTTACAGAATGATTCTGTTTTTTTTTTCCTGTAAAATCTTCTGTTTTTTTTAACAGTGTATGGTGGACTACTTTTATAGCAAGTGCATGGTGGGCCCTTCCAGGGAGGTCAAGTTTGGCCACCATTTTACCAAGATACTTAGTACCTAATGTGTTTGTGTGCTGGAAAAGGGTATGGTGGGGGGCAGGCGCGGATCCAGGATTTGAAATTATGCGAGCCAAATAGTGGTATGTAATGGTGACCAGCAGTGGCGTAATGAGCAAAAACGTTTGGGGGGGGGCAGACAAAAAATCTGCATCACCACACTCTTACATGCAGGCCCGCTTAATGTTTTTCAAAGTGGGTGGGGGGAGGCTAAAGTATATACGATCAGGTAGAGCGTAGCGTAAATTGGCGGGGGTCAAGGGGCGGAGCCCCCAGAAGCTCAGGGGGTATGGGCATTTAATTCAGTCAGATGAGCATATTTTGATATCTTATTTGTGACACTGGCAGGACACTAATTGGCGTGGGGTCCAGGGGGCGGAGCCCCTAGAAGCTCATGGGTTTTAGGGAATAAATGAGGTCAGATGAGCAACCAGGGGCCCACCTGAGGGCCATTGGTTGGGTCGAGGGGGCAGAGCCCCCGAAAGCTCAGGGGTTTTAAGCGTTTAATTACGGTCAGATGAGCATATTTTGATAACTTATTTGTGACACTGGCAGGACACTAATTGGCATGGGGTCCAGGGGGCAGAGCCCCCAGAAGCTCAGGGGTTTTAGGCATTTTATAACGGTCAGATAAGCATTCAGGGGCCCGCCTTAGGGCCCTGTTGAAGGCGGAGCCCCGGAAGATAAGGGGTTTTAGGGAATAAATGAGGTCAGATGAGCATCCATGCAGCGGCCCACCTTAGTGCCATTGGTTGGGTCGAGTGGGCAGAGCCTCCGGAAGCTCAGGGGTTTTGAGCGTTTAATTAAGGTCAGATGAGCATATTTTGATACCTTATTTGTGACACTGGCAGGACACTAATTGGCGTGGGGTCCAGGGGGCGGAGCCCCCAGAAGCTCAGGGGTTTTAGGCATTTTATAAAGGTCAGATAAGCATTCAGGGGCCCGCCTTAGGGCCCTAGGTGGAATCCAGGGGGCAGAGCTACCGGAAGCTCAGGGGTTTGAGGCTTTAATCACGGTCAGATGAGCATATTTTGATACATTTTGTGACACTGGCAGCTAGGTCACTATTCTTTTTTTTCTTTTTCTCTTTCTTTCTCTTTCTCTTTAATATACTTTTTCAAAAAAGGTGGGGGGAGGGGGCTCGAGGCCCCCGAGCCCCGCCTTTCATCGGGCCTTGACATTGAGGCCTCTAAATAAGCACATTTCTTGCCTGACTGTAGATAATAGGAATTTGTCATTTTCCAACAAACGCATAAACAAGTATAATTTACTAAAAAGTGAGGAAAAATCTCGAAAAACTATGTCAATCATTTCAGCAACATTTGTAAATCACCGGTATTGAACTAGAAATAAACCACGTTTGAATTATATTGCCCCCAAGCCCCCTTCTATAAGTGCGCCAGTGCCCCCCTCGAGCTACACCTTGTTGCATGGCGGGAAAAACGCAATTGATCTCCCCTACCTTTCTTCTTTCTCTTTTTTTCTTCACTTTCACTCCTCTTTCCCATTCCGTTCCCTTTCTTCTCTCTCTTTAGGGTTTGCTGGGGGGAGGAGGCCTGTTGCCCCCTCCCTCGATCGATCCACACGTTGTTGGCGGGATTCACATCGCAACTGATCTCCCCTTCTTTCTAATTAATCACCTTTCTTTTCTTCTTCCTCTTTTTGTTCCCTTTAGCTCTCCCTTTCCTTCTCTCTTTTTTTTGGCGGGGCGGGAGGGGGAGGGGGAGAGGCAAGGTCCTCCCCCCTGATCTACAACTTGTTGACGGGAAAATTGCAACTGATTTCCCCCTTCTTTTCTTTTTTTTTTCTTCCCTTTATCTCCTCTTTTCTTTTTTTATTTCCCTTCCTTCCTTCTCTCTTGTTTTTTTGATGGGGAGGTAACAGCCTGGGAGGTAAGGCCCTTTCGCCCCACAATCTCCTTCTTTTCCCCTTTTTTTCTTCTTCCTCTTCTTTCTTTCCCTTTCTCTCCTTCTTCCCTTTCCCTTCTTTTCCTTCTCTCTCTCACTCTCTCTCTCTCTCTCCTTTTTTTTTTTGGGGAAGGCCTGCTCGGCCCCTGGATCCATGCCTGGGGGTCTGATTTGGAGCAGTACAATTCAGTAAAAAATATAGTGTGTTAGGTATCATATTTCATCAAATTTTTGCAAGCATGTTATGATCTTTATAATTCGATATATTCATTTCCTGTAGGTAGCAAGTAGTGCTATTTATTAAGCTTCAGGTTAGATTTGTAAATATATGTAGTTACATAATTTACAGCAACTGAAAATACTGCGAGAACATGGCAATGAGCTCGAGGGTGAACACTCGAGACAAAATTGCTATTAGTCGCTTTTAATTAGGAGCACATTTTACGTAGAAAGGAAAAATGGGGGCACTTAATTACAAAGGAAAAGAGGCATGCACCTATCAGATTTTATCAGAGGTTAAAAGGGGGTATTTATGAGACGGGGAAAAGGGCTCTTAATAAAAAGGAACAAAGGCACTTGTAAGAAAGGAAAAGGGATCACTTGTGAATAGTAAAAAGGGGCACTAATCAGAGATTAAAAGGAGCACTTATTAAAAAGGAAAACGGGCACATGTCAGACTTTAATAGGGGCATTTACACAGTTGAAAAGGGGCATTTATAAGAAGGGGAAAAGTGTCACTTATCAGATTATGGAAAAGGGGCAATTATATGAACAAGGAAAAGGGCATATGTTAAACTAAAAGGGCTATTAATTTGAAGATGAAGGGGCAATTATCTGAAGTAAAAGGGGGCATTTTTCCTCTGTAAAAAGGGGAACTTTGGGGTACTTGAAAAAGTGTTGGGAGCGTGCCCCCGGAGGGATCGGAAACATATTTGTTTCTAAACAGGGCACTTATCTGAAGTAAAAGGGGGCACTCGAAAACGTGGGGGGGGCATTTTTTGTGTTTTTGTTTCTAATTTTATGTTCTCAATCTTGCCTTTTAAGTACAGTCATCAAAGGTGTTTCAAATATCTAAATTGCATCCTCTCTTTCTCTCTCACCCTCCCCCTCTCTCTCTTTCCCCCTCTCCCCCTCCTGTCATATAACTTTTTGATATCTTTGTATAGAATAATTATTTTACAAAATATTATAAAGGAACCATTTCACAAATCAGCAGTCATTCTTTTCGCACATCACATGCTTCGTCAAATGCTCTGCAGTTTAGACATTCAAACTTTTAATATATACAATAACAGTTGAGTTATGTATTATATCATATTCTCACTGTCATAGGCAGACAATATTTAATAAATACAAAATAATATAATACAATTAAAAAAAAAGTTTTCCCACATCACCTGTTACATTTTTGTTTACCTTAAAAGTTTCTAGGAATAGTAAGTAATGATATCAGCCTCAGCAGCGTGCATGGTTAAGATATTATTTTTTAAATGGTTAAATTATGATGCAATAAATGCACTTGCATTTCACGGCTTTCAGGAACGTTATTAAATATATTTTTAGACAATATCATCATGTAAAAGAAAAAAAACATCTAGTTCCTTTAGATGGGACACGAAAGTAAAACAAATCGGCCAGTACTGCAGTAGACACTTTTCGCCAATCGATCGCTAGCAGACTCATCTCGCCGATCGCCCAGTGGACACTTTTCGCCAATCGCAGACTCATCTCGCCGCTCTAGGAGACACATCTCGCCGGGGGAATGCGGCAAGATGTGTCTGTAAGACGCAGCTCGCCAGGCGAGATGCGTCTGTACAGACGTGATTTCGCTAAGACACATCTCGCCACGACACCGGCTGAATATATAGCTAGGCAAAGTCAGAAAGTCGAGCAAAATAAGCCTTCCGAAGAGCGTTCACTTTTCTAAACATGGGACTTCACTAAACATTTCGTGCCTCAAATTATAATGATGTCGCGACTTGCGAGAAACAAAGGATTAGAATATATTAAATAAAACAACGCCGGCAACAGCTGTAAGATACAATGAGAAATCTTACCATTCCTCGACATTTCTATGGACTCTGTTTTCACCGTTCGGGTGTCCAGCATAAGCATCACCGACATTACCTCCCCGCTCTTCTCGGGGCCATGGCTCGTAGTCGTACTCCCATACTACAATACGCTGCCTTGCGCCTGCAGCAGCACCGTCTTCGCCACCGCCATCACTATCGGGATCACTATTGTCTTATTCACTGATTTCCTCTCTATTCTCGTCTTCTTCATACTCACGCTCCATCACCAAATCGTCTTGGTCTTCTTCAAGAACTGGTGACGTCATCCCAAATGAAAACTTTCATAAACTTTCACAAACTTTCTCAAATAATTACTCGCGCACAATCTATGGCTGGCCGGCCGCGACATACATATTCGAGCTGGCTGCTCTACATATGGTGACGTCATCACGATAGCGGCTCAGTTGTCATCTGTTTATCCAAAATCGGGAGGGGGCTGAAAATGAAGTCTTTATCTGCTTATTGTTCAATAACGAAATGAAATATAATTTGTATGAGTATGTTTTTGTTTTCTACGTCAAATCAGCTTTCCATTGATGTATAGTTTTATTTTCACCGGATAAGGTCTTTAATTATATCCCACCAAGATTTTCTGGGGGACACATTTTAAGTTATTTTGCTTCTTTATTTAAGTTTTAAATTTCAGATATTTGAACACAAAAAAACTTAGTAATACAGTCACCAAGAGGACAAGAGATCTCCATTTTAAATTGGAAGTGGGGTTACGTCATCATACTATGCAAATTCGTGACAAACATGGGATTTGGGATGATCAAGGCTTTCGGCGTTCTCCTCCCAGTGATGGTTGAAAGATTCAACAGCAATTACGCCACATTAGGCTTTATCTGCAGTTTACCCGGTACAATCATGCTCTTTCAGGTAAATTATTTGATTCTTTATGATTCTTTAAAGGACAATAGACTCTATTTTTCAAAATGTATCCGCTTTTATAAGACGTATAATGGCCTTTCATACCCCGTCCCTCTATCTACACACACGCACACATCCACACACTCATCCGCACACACACGGACACTCATGATTAATAACCCATTAAGGCCATGGTTCTTTCTCTATGTCTTTCTCTCTATCCCTCCCTCTCTTTCAGTCTGTCTGTCTTTCTTTTTCTCTCTTTATCTGTCTCTCTCTCTCTCTGTCTCCCTTTCTTCCTGTGTTTCCGTCTGTCTCTCTCTCTCTGGAATATGCAAAGGGAGATTGTAATTGTAAGATCTTTAACAAACACAGTTTTTGTAATTACTCTCTGTAAGATTTTCATCTCTTTATCAAGGAATTATTATTAGAGTTATATTATTTCCTACTGAGCCACAAAATTTGATTACCTCTCATATACATGTCCATGTAAATCTACAGTATAAGTTATATTACTATTCCTATCACATTACCTGATGCAGGTATTACATGAAATATTCTTCAATTTCCATGAAATGACATAATCAAAAGAACCCAAAGTTTATGGCAACTTACCAAACTTTGAAGTTGACTTATCTGATTAATTTAGTCAGAATAAATCATTGTTCATAATACAATATTTACATCATAAAAGGCCGGGTTAATAATTTAGTTCAGTTCAGTTCAGTTCGTACGTATTGTGCTGCGCAAAGATACAATAAGTTTAATTTTGGCCATTACAAGAAGTTGGTTTTTAATGTAAACAAAGGCTCATGTGCACTTTACAGCTCATTATATGTATGTTATTACCAAAGAAATATAGAAGTCAGTCAGTCACTCAATAATGTCTGACAGTGAAGTCTAGAAAGTAAACGGGTTTATTAGACTAATTTGAATATTAGGACACTGCTAACGTTTAAATTTCACAGATAGGACATACATGTATCCCTGCAAAGTTCTACAGAATTTGATGTTGGCTGCAAATGGGACATAGTACCTTTAAAAAGAGTCATTCTCTAGTCTTAATCAACTTAATGATAATAATATACAAAGCTTGAATTTATCATTCCAGAGTGTCAAGATATTGGCCTACCTGTGAGTAACCCTGCCGAGACATTACCAAAACCTTTCATTAACATTACCAGTCCAAGGCCGAAACGGAAGTTGCTTTCATCTACCAACGCCAATTTGAGAAAAGTTGGGTCTGCAGTATCCAGCACAAAGAAGCAGAGGCCTTGAATAAATACCCAAACTGAACGAATGATGAATGATTCGCCGACGAAATCCAAGAAAAATGACAAGCTGGTAACTAAACCAACGATGATGTAGATTTTGAACATGTGTACTTTCTTAACGAGGAGAATTACTGCAATGGTTCTGCCTATAATTCCACCGATTCCACCAATTGAAGACAAGAAGACAGATCGAGATGGGGTGATGCCTATCTGCTCTGCGTGAGGCACTAGGTACAACGCCCATGCATATTTTCAATGTGGTCATTTGATCACCTCCTTCTATACCATCTTCCTCGCCGTCATCCTCCGACAGTTCATGACAGATCACCCCCGACGGATCTTGATCACTACCACTTTGTCCAGTGGTGTTATCTTTCACGCTTAAGATTGGTTTCCGAATGGCCGCTCCCCCTGCAACCTGGTGAAACATGATTGCTGCAAGAATCATGAAAGCTCCAGAGTAACCGTACGCTTCTAGAGATCGCTCGGTGATGACGGGTAGGAACATTACGACTGCTATTGAACCATATGATGCTATGGTGTTCATTAGAACAAAGTTCTCTTTGAAATACTGGTTCATCAGAAGAGAAATCGGTAAGTAGACACAACATCGGCCAATTCCTGTCAAGGAGATAACAAAGTGTTGTTAAAAAGTAGCATAAGTGAAAAATGTTGCAGATTGATGTTAGAGACATCATTGCTCGCTACTAATTGAATAGACAATAACACCATATTATAAGCCACTGTACAACCCGCTTTCATTTTTATATAAAACTAGAATGTTATCATCTTTTTTCATAATTCGACACAACGTGTTTATGGAGGGCCAGCAGGATTGCCGCAAAAAATGTTGGTGCTTTTTTTTCATAGCTGATATATTTTGCTCCCTTTCGGACAAACGTGAATCCATAACTAAGTTATAAAGAAACAAGGCCCGAGGGTAAGTTAAAGGGTGACACCAACAGCGGTAATACGTTTAAAATGAAACCGCATGATACTAGACACATCCCATTTATTACCCCTCGTATTACGACATACCTGTGAGTGCCAGGGTGAAACCAAGACCGGTAATGTTGGAGATAAAACTACATGATACCAGACACACCCTATTTAATACCCCTCCTAATATGACATACCTGTGAGTGCCAGGGTGAAACCAATACCGGTAATGTTGGAAATGAAAACGCATGATACCGGACAGATCCCATTTATTACCCCTCCTAATATGACATACCTGTAAGTGCCAGGGTGATCCTAAGACCGGTAATGTTGGAGATAAAACCACATGATACCAGACACACCCCATGTTTTACCCCTCCTAATATGACGTACCTGTGAGTGCCAGGGTGAAACCAAGGCCAATGATGTTGGAGATGAAACCGCATGATACCAGACAGACCCCACTTATTACCCCTCCTAACATGGCAACGATTCGATGATCTACCCTCTGGACGACCAAGGAAACGAAAAGACCTGCATGGACATTGATTGAATTATAGAAATTAAAGAGACACTGTGCTTCGAGTGAAAGGGGGGGGGGGTACCAATCAGCCTCAAAGGATAAAGAAATTTCAATGTTAAATCAATATTTCTTTAAAGTTGCTTGGGTATACGATCCGTGCTCAGAATTTATATGTGTACCTAATTCATGCCAATATCCTTCCAAAAAATACAACCAAGACAATAGATATATGTATAATGACAAGCGGTTTGTGTAGATATCTCTACAAAACCCCTATGATCGACCAGTCCGCCCCTGTTGCCAGGGATATCACGCATGGGTCATTGTTTCAGATGTTAACTGGGTTATTTATCATGAGTGTCCGGGTGTGTGTGTGGATATGTGCGTGTGTGTAGATAGAGGAACGGGGTATTATGGCCATTATGCATACGTCTTATAAATTTGGATACATTTTGAAAAATAGAGTCTACTGTCCTTTAAAGAATCATAAAGAATCAAATAATTCACCTGAAAATAGCATGATTGAACCGGGTAAAGTGCACATGAAGCCTAATGTGGCGACATTTCTGTTGAATCTGTCAACCATCACTGGGAGGAGAACGCCAAAAGCCTTGATGATCCCAAATCCCATGTTTGTCACGAACTTGCATAGTATGATGACGTAACCCCATTTCCAGTTTAAAATGGAGCTGATCTCTTGTCCTCTTGATGACTCCATTTCTAATTTTTTTTTGTGCAAAAATTTGAAATTTAAAATTTAAAAAAGGAGCAAATTAACTTAAAATGTGTCCCCCAGAAAATCTTGGTGAGAAACAATTCAATTCACCTTTTCTTTATATCAAAGCTTCTAGTATCCTCCTTGTCATATATTATTTATTTTTCGTTATGTCGGATAAGCCTTTGGCAAGCTTTTAAGTCGTCAAAAGCAAATGTCGTCAAATTATGCGTACAAACGAATACATAATAGACTGATCTCACCAGTCAAATACAATTACATAGCTAAATATTTTGATTTGTTCCCCATGTGGGCATGAACTTGAACTTGGTTGGCTAATAGGCAGCATGCAGTGAGAACATTTAATAAATATACAGGTGTCTTTGAGAGAAAAAAATTATTTCATACTTACTCTCATGCAGCATGTCTGTGATGTTTGTAGACCAGTTGATTTGGGAATCAAAGATCACGAAAGTTAAGGCCAACACTGTTTATCATTCTCCTTCTTTTTTATCGCTGAAGCTCGTTCAACAGAATACCGATACTATGTAATGTCGACCTTGTTTTCTCTGTTCCATGCATGAGTGGGACTTTACAATGCAAGTTTTTTTTTACAGAAATAACCGTCTGATATGGGGAATGCTTTAATAAATACCCTCTGAAATTATAGGTGTATAGTGGAGCGAAGGCTTCCCTACAAGGCAAAGCTCAACGGACTGGCACGATTCAAAGAGGCAACAAAGAACTTTGAACGTATGATAGAGAAAGCAGTGGAATCTGTCGTGGAAAACATCATGCTGGTCGAGACAAAGCTAGGATCGGCAATAGAATTTGACAGTATAGGAACAACGTGAAACTCCATTCCTCCGGTGGTAAATGGCTTGCAACGAACAACGAACGTGTCACGTGTCACGTTCACGTTCACGTATTGCCCCCTTTCGTGAAAAAGGTCACCCAAATCTACAAAGTGTTGGGTTACGTGACCCAACAATTTGTTGATTTGCTATATGCAATCTACGAAACCTCACGTAAATTGACGCTGGCGTTTAAAAAAAAAATGCAAATTGTCATTGACAAGAGACTAATGGCAAAAAAGCTGCTTCAGGCCAGAATCTTTAGCTATAATCATTAATGATTAAATAATGCGATTAAAAATGAATAAGACACCCATTTGGCTCGATTGAAATTAAGTACATTAACAAAAATCAGTTCAGTAAAGCAAATATATAATATAATATATATTTTCATATTTTTAGTGCCCAAATAATTAATCATTCTCGTCTCGCCTTCAATGATCTTTCATATTGTGCCCCCTCCCCAATGAAATTTCAATTTTGCCTCGTTCTTTTCATTTTCGATTCGTCGCCACAGATTTTTTGACATTTGCCCCCGCCCGCCCGCGATTTTTTTTTTCCTGAACCTTTGGGGCTTCATTATATGAACTCATTTTCATACATAACAAGCTACGAAAGCTTGCAAAGAGGTCACAAACAATTAGACTTTGGTTATTTATTGCTTTGCCTCACTATTTATAAAGGCAAAAAAACTGAATAAATACTGAGATTCGAACCCTCAAGTCAATTCCATTCCAAGTTCTATTAGTATTACACTGTCCTTACCGATTGAGCTAACGATGAGCTGATGATTTGTAGAATTTCTATAACCCTATTAAAAACCCTACCGGATTCCATGTGCGCATGCGCTAGTTTTCTTCGCGAGTGCGCATGCGCAGGTTTCCTTCGCGAGCTAAATCTGGGCTCGCTATGGTTCAGGAAAAAAAATTCGCCCCCCGCCCCCCAGATGAGCATATTTTGATACCTTATTTGTGACACTGGCAGGTCACTAATTGGCGTGGAGTCCAGGGGGCGGATCCCCAGGAAGCTCAGGGGTTTTATGCATTAAATTACGGTCAGATTAGCATCCAAGGGCCCGCCTAAGGGCCCTAGGTGGAATCCAGGGGGACATGCCACCGTAAGCTCAGGGGTTTTAGGTATTAAATCACGGTCAGATGAGCATATCTTTATACCTCATTATTTTGTGACACTGGTAGGTCACTATTCTTTCTTTTTCTCTCTTTCTTTCTATTTATCTGTAATATACTTTTTCAAAAAAGGGGGAGGGCAAGGGCCTTTCGGCCCCCCGATCCACACCTTGTTGGCGGAGAAAATCCAACTGATCTCCCCTACTTTTCTTCTTCCTCTTTTTTTTCCTTTCCCTTTCTCTCCTCTTCCCTTTCCCTTCCCTTCCTTCTATCTCTTTTAAGTTTGCTGGGGGCATGGGCCTTTCGGTCCCCGATCCACACGTTGTTGGTCGAATTAATCGCAACTGATCTCCCTTCTTTTCATCCTATTCTATTCTTCTTCTTTTTGTTCTCTTTTAGCTCTCCTCTTTCCCTTTCCCTTCCCCCCTTTTTTGGCGGGGGAGGCAAGGGCCTTTTGCCCCCCTCCCACCCCGATCCACAACTTATTGGCGGGAAAATCGCAACTGTTATCCCCCTTCTTTTCTTCTTCCTCTTTATTTCCTTCCCTTTATCTCCTCTTTTCCTTCATTTCTTTCCCTTTCTTTTTTTTGCTGGGGAGGCAACAGCATGGGAGGCAAGACCCTTTCGGCCCCCCATTCGATCTCCTTCTTTCCCCCTTTTCTTTTCTGCTTCCTCTTCTTTCTTTCCCTTTCTCTCCTCTTTCCCTTTCCTTTCTTTTCTTCTCTCTCTCTCTCTCTCTCTTTTTTTTGGGGGCAAGGCCACCTGCCCCCTGGCTCCGCGCCTGCTCGCTGATGCCAGATCTAAAAGATATCACAAGGTCGAACACCAATTACTCAATTCTATACACAAGACTGCATCAGCCCCATCACAACTCAGTCATACAGCATTATCATACAGAGTGCCTACATCGTCATAATCACCAGCATCATCATATATCTTTCATATAATAAGAAAATGAAAAGAAAAGAATTAAGCAGTATTAACCAATTTTATTAACATTTAGAACTCATTGATCAACATCCTTCTTTCTATAATGATCTTTCTAAATGCAACATTACATATATATCAACAAAAGAAAGGTAACAAATAAATGGGGCTGCTGTCTCTTGAATTCAAATTTTTCAGTTTTAAACTTTTACTATAAATTTAGAAAATTATATATTTTAAAATAAAATCCATAAGATTTATTCAATTATCAACATGCTATATTACTATGTAAGGCACAGCTATATACTGAGTTTTATGAGTACTTTTTTTTTTTTACATTGGACATTATTATTGTTATTACTACTATTATCATTATTATTATTGTTATTATTACTGCTATGCTATTACTGCTATATGATCCAATCCAATCCAATTGACCCAATCTGCGAAAGATACAACTCCGCAGTTCTCCAACCTGGAAGAAGTCAAGAAGAAGAAGATCATTGTCATGATTAGTACTATTAGTATTATTGTTATTATTATTATTAATATTTTAAAGTACTACTATTTATTTAGTCTTTTTTAATTAGAATGTACATTTACATAGCAAAATTCAAGGTACATGATTCCATTATGGATACAGAGATACATGCTGTTTAGACTTTAGTGTTAGATCTAGATTATACTAGCCTACATTCTAGATCTAACACGTACTATTCACTAACACTAAAGTGTAGCTGCGCCAGCTCAGGAAACGAAGACACCGTTCTTGCTGGATGTTACAGCCGCCTAGCATCGGCGAAATGAAAATTATAAACCGCTCGACAAGATATCATAGGCTTGGACTAGCAATTAGCCATTTGCGCCGTCTCTGTAACAGGTTCACATCTACCACTAATTATTATTGATAATCAAGCTCTAAACTAAACTTTAACAGTATGAGACGTGCTAAAATTAAATAATCTACGGTAAACTTCTGATTGTTTCTAAAAATATTACCGTCGACGACACAAATTAGAGTTCATTCAATCAGTTAATATTCCTTGATCAGACAAAAGAAAAGGGGATGGGATATGGGGTAATACGTTGTGACAATGCGGAGAGCCCCTAACTGCAACGACGAACACATCACGATTGTTTCAGAGATATCAACACAAAATGGATCTTTACTTACTTTTTTGATATGGTATGGTATCACTTCGATGTTGATGTTTACCTGAAGATTTTCTGTTTCACTGAGATGTCAACTTGACAAGCTTCTATTACAATAGAAATTCTCTTAAAAGAAACATGCTTCATTGTTTCTAATTGAAGTAACTTCAAAGTTGCAGTTCATACAATCGCCCCTTTTTCTCAATTTCGTGCTCTTGACTAGTCTTAGTAACAAGCGCTTGCAATTTTAAAAATATTGATTAAACACTCACGTCACGTTTTGGTAGACGTGATCATTCGTGTTTTACCGGCGTGGAAAACAACGAATGGTAGGCCCTACACTTCGTAAATTAGAGTCACCTATTTTACGAAACAGCGCAAAAAGTTAACGTGACACGTGACACGTGACTGTTCGTTGCAAGCCGTGGTAAATGGCGAAACCAAGCTAGAGTCCCCTACATCTTCAAGCCAACCAGTAACGTCAAGTAAGACTGTGGAATGAATGCTTGCTTTTGTATGTATTTTACACACTCGATCGCTATATGTAATGATTAATTTCCTCTTGTTTCCTGTGCACCCTCATCTTCTCTCTCCTTTATCACTATATTTACTCTTTTGACTTTACTTATGTAAATGATTAAAATAATAATGTTGATGTCTGATAAGAAGATCATATATAATTTGATTATATTAATATGGAGAGTTGATATGTGACATACGGTTATTTCACTTATAAATTGTAATATAATGTATTTATGTACCTCAGCTGGTACACCCTCTTCGACTTGCTTCTTTCTTTTTCTATCCCCTCCTTTGTTGGTAATAATAATCTCAGTATTGCATGATACTTGTCAGGTCATGGACGACATAGGTACAATATTATATAATGGTGGTTGATGATGAAGAGATAAACCCAAGTATACACAAAGCCATAGCTTGTAAATATTACCTTCCTCATGAATATAATTCAAATTTTAATGAATCATAAACAGTCATTCAGCCTATGTCATACCAATGCTCGTAGTCTTGCCAAAAACCATGAATATTTAAACCTTCTTCTGTCTTCTCTTACTATACACTTTTCAGTAATAGGTGTTACTGAAACTTGGTTGAGTGACAACTCACCACCTATATATGATATCAGTGATTATTCACTTATACGCTCTGATAGACGATCTGGTAGAGGTGGTGGAGTTGCAATGTATATATCTAATTTGTTTTCGTATTAAATAAGACCGGATCTTGCCTTCAACAATAATTTCATTGACTCAAAAAGTGTAGAAAATAACTTGCATAATACCAAAAATGTTATTGTTTGTACGGTCTATCGGCCTCCAAATACGAACGTTGATTTATTTTTGGAAGATTTAAACATTTTATTAGAACGGATAAATCATGAAAATAAAGATGTTTACTTGATGGGTAATTTTAATAAAGACCTGTTGAACTCGGATAATAGTAATTATAATACTTTTGTAAATATTTTACAAGCGAATTCTTTCATTGGAGCCATTGATAAACCTACAAGAATTACGCAGAACACATCAACTTTAATAGACAATATTTTTACGAATGTTGTTACTGAACATATGAATGCTGGTATAGTTTACAGTGAAATCTGATCACATTCCTATATTTCTTATTTGTAATAATGATCTCATGTCTCGTACAAAACAAAAGGAAATATCAATGTCTCGTAAATTTAAAACAGAAAATATATTATCTTTAAATAATTATTTAATGATGAAAACATGGAATGATTGTACCATCTTGTACTGAAACTGATACTGCATATAGACTTTTTTGGAATATATTTTCAGCCCACTTTAATAGATGTATTCCAAAGACTAAACAAAATATAAATAAAAGAAAACCACAAAATCCATGGATAACGAAGGGAATTTTTCGGTCGATTAAGAAAAGAAATATATTGTACAAACGTAGTCTCCGACATCCAAGTAACGATCGAGAATAAATACGAATATAAATGTTATAGGAATAAATTAACAACAATAATTAGACTATCTCGTAAAATGTAAACAAAATTGAAAATGCTAACGGCAATATGGCATCTACATGGAAAGTCATAAAATAAACTCTTCTAAAGCAAAAGACCAAGTCAAAATGTAATATTAACAATGATAGTTAGACAATTTCAGATTCTAAACAGATAGCAGATTGTTTTAATAAGTATTTCGTAAATGTAGGCCCTATTCAGGCATCGAAAATAAATTCCAATGGTTCAGATTATTTACAATTCCTTTCAAATCCATGTGATAAATCATTTTTCTTTATGCCTACGAACTGTGTTGAAATTTTGAATATTGTCAATTCATTGAAAGTAAGTTATTATTGTAGTCATGATGAAATGAGTACGCACTTTTTAAAACAAATAGCAATAAGTATTGGAACGCCTCTCGTACATATTTGTAATTTATCACTTACAACAGGAGTCTTTCCGGACTCATTGAAAATAGCAGAAGTAATTCCAATATACAAAAAAGACGACTCTTCTCTAGTTTCAAATTACCGAACTGTTTCTATCTTACTAAGTATTTTTTAAGTCTTAGAAAGAATGGTTTATAATAGTATGATTTTCTAACCAAAAATGAATTGTTGTATGAAAATCAATATGGTTTTCGAAAATGTCATTCAACGGAGTTAGCATTGTTACAATTATTTGATAGAGTGTCAAATGCTTTAGCTGATCAAAAGCATGTTATTGGAGCATTCATGGATCTGAGCAAGGCATTTGACACTCTTGACTATACAATACTCATACGTAAATTGGAATACTACGGATTGAGGGGTGTTGCTATACAATGGTTTAACAATTATTTAACAACTAGAAAACAATATGTATGTTATGATTCAAATGAATCAGAATTATTATCTATAACGTGTGGAGTGCCACGAGGGTCAATCCTCGGCCCTCTGTTATTTTTTATACATATGGATTTTACCCATACACTTAAGCGTCAACCTCTTCAAACACACCGCGCACCGACGTGAAAAGCTTTAAAAATATGCCAAATCCCCCCCTTTTCAACTACATCTTTTGATCCG
>CP137671.1:4939686-5061361 GCA_037976565.1 Mesocentrotus franciscanus
CTCTCTCTTGCTCTCTGTTGCTCTGTTTCCCTTCCCCTCTCTTGTTCTGCCCTCTATCCTTCTCTTGCTCTCTCATGCATCTCTCTCTCTCTCCTTTTTACTCTCTCCCTATCTCTGTCTCTCTCTTGCTCCCCTCCTCTGTCTCTCTCAATATACTCTCTCACCCTCTCCATTTCCCGCCTCTGGTTCTCGTTCTCCCTCCGATATCTATTGTAATTTTCTTTAATTTCCTCTAGCTTTTCATTTTGCCCTTTGTATTCTTATTTCACCCCTGCCATGTTTCCTTATACTATCCTCTCTCCTTCCAAGTGTATGCATTCTGATCATGATTCTTCTTTCTTCCCTCGGTCCAGCTCATGTATTTTTACATGACAATAACTCGTCTCCCTCTCTCCTTCTCTATATCTATATTTTCATTAAATTTCATTATGATCATGTTTTTATCATATTCATTTCTCAATATTTTGTTCATCAGTTAAGTTATCACTTCAGTTCAGGTCACAGTTCAATCTATCAGTTCATTCATCAGTTCATCAGTTTAGCTCATCAATTCAGTTCATTTCACATCAGTTCAATCTATCAGTTCATCAGTTCATCAGTACTTCATTCATCAATTCATATCTTAATGCATCATTTTACATTAACATCATTATATTGGATCATTGAATTGAAGATGAGCATGAACAATAAGAATTAAAGACAGATCACCTAATTCGTTCTCATGACGAATTAAAGTCTAGTTATTTATTTATTTTTATTTTTTACACTGTATACATGACTTTTTGAAAACTTATGATCAACTTACAATAATTTGCTTCATGTGAGAGATGAGGAAGAGCACTCTCAATTTTATTAATGTAAACTACAACCTTCCACGCTATAACCTTTGGAAGGAGGATATCTTTCTAATATGACTAGGGTCTTACATAAGACCTGTAGGCCCCGCTGCGCCATCGCCCCATCTCTTTTATTTTTTCTGTGGGTAATCATGCATTCAAGGCAGCAGTTGTGGCAGCACCAATACGAAATGAATGAGTGCCATAATGGGCTGATTGCACCCCTGAGAAGATCAACACCTTAATCAGTACTGCTCTAAATTGGTACCTGGTTAATGGGGCCCCATTAGCATGGCAGAACAAAGGGCCATAGGTTTTGGGTCTCAGGTTGAGAAAACTATACATTGCGGCAATTGGGCAACTGTTGTGTATGCCGTTCTCTCTTATGCAAAGAGTTGTTGATTTTCCATATTGATCTGTTTTTGAGAATCTTATCTTTACTAGCATATAGAACGCGGCGTGCTTTTTTCATGTGGATGTCGGTTACAGCCAATACTCTGTCATTGCCACTACCTTTACCTGCTGCTGTGAATTCACCCACCCGCAGAAATCCGTAAAAGGCTAATAGAAAGGCTGCATGAAATAGGTAAGCCTCGTATTGAGAAGAGCAGACATGGCACAGGTTTGGGATAATTTTGACCAGCAGCTCCCACGTAATTGGTCGACGGCAATCTGTACCACCCCGACCACGCTTACAACCTTCTATCATTTTTCTTATAAGGAAGTGATATGTTGGGTCTGGCCATGAATACATATTATGAATAAATGCCAAGGCAGAGACATGCAGTGCAATTGTTGTTGGTGCCTTTCCCCTCAGAGACAGGTTGGCGACAAATGCCATCACATGGTGTGTCGTTGCGGGCCATGACGTGTTCAATTTATTGGAGACACGAAAACTTTGGAATGAATCCACTGCCCGCTGATACGAAGACCTCGTTCCTTCGGGCACCGAACGGGACAAAAAAACATCCAACCCCAGTGGAACTTGTTGAGTATGTGAGGCGAATTCAGTTGTTGTGCCGCGCATGCTAACTTGAAATGCGCGCACTTTACCGGTATGGCGCGCGATGCGCTTAACTAATAGTTTCTCTTTTGACCTTTCTGCACTTTGCTAGCGTAAACAACTTTGACCCTGAACTATATTGTTTACGTTGCATTCTCTCACAAATTCGCTGATTCGATAACTCGAATAATCGAATTCTTCATAATTGCTCCCAAAATTTAGGTAAATACTTTATCATCCTTATGAATATACATCTATATAAATTATTTGTACAACTCAACGTCAATCAAGATGACGGTATTATTTGCAGACTAGCATAAGATATCAATGCCTGGTGACACGAAAATAGCTCCTATTGGTTGTCTACTAACAATATCACTATCGCTTTACGTCATCACCACTCACCTAGTTAAACCATCGTGAAATTGTCGGCGTTATTAGCCATTATACAAAATACAATTACCGTCAGCAGCAGCAAGAAAAAATATCATTTGGGCGTGTGACGTTTGATGAAAGGCAATCAAAGGTGATAACAGCAACCTTTAGGACGGGTGCTCTTGGTGATGATATTGAATAACAATATTTGTTCATCATTTTAATTAAAAACGGAGAGAGAAAAACATACAACAATGGTGGTATGAATTTGAAACTCCTAAACATAGTTTAACCATCGTGAAATATTGAAGTACATTTGGAATCAGTGAAAAGTCTTTAAAAAAAAAAAGAATCCTTACAAATCTATGCTTATGAAACATGTTCTCATCTACATTTGTTTCATTATAGGTGCATAAAAAAATGAGTAGCAATGAGTGCTCTATCTTTTGTTAACGACCTAACGCGTCACCGGTCTTTTCCTAAGGAGTAATTCCCATATGGCCTTCACGCAATTATATTTTCGCCGCCATACTGAAGACTGAGGATTAAGAAAATCTAGACTCATTTTCTGCCTTGGGGATTTTTTTGTCACGTTTGCCGCGATTTATTGATGAAATTATATTGCTTTTATGACATACAGGTTATTCTCAATGATAACTCTATGCAATAAATACATATTTGATCTTAGAACTTTCGCATGAACGTCAGTCCGCGAACAACATGGAGAGGAACGTTTCTTACTCGAACGATCCATTACCTACTACTTGGTTTCTTGTACTCATCTCGGTCTACAATAATGCGCTATACGGCTTGCAAAATGGGAATCATCTCTTATCCATCATTATGCCATACAGGTATACTGCTGCTATGACAGATGTAAAAATGTGGTTATGTGTGTTTGCAACCATACCAATTTCCATGGGCATGCTTCTCGTTGGTATCACATGGATGGAAGTCTCAGAGATATCTTCCGGAATATGTTACGTCGCACAAATAGAAAGTAGCAACAGATTGACAAGTTTTATTCTTTTAATAGTTGCTATGCTAACACCAAGTGTCGTTTTGATCTCAGTGTATATCAGGCTATTGATCGTCACTTACAACCATGCTCAAAAGATTCGTGCTCAGGAATTCACTGGAGAGCTACATCTTCATCAAGGGCAAGGTTTCTTTGTCAAGATCGGGTCAATAAAGAGGGCGCTGTGCGTAACTGTTATTACGGTCGGGTGCTATGTTCTAACGTGGAGTCCCATAACAATTTGGATAATAGTAAATGCCCGATCAAAACGCATCTCTTATGCAGTAACAACGATTGTCTGGTGGTTGTTCCTTTGTCAGACTTTCGGAAATATGATAGGTTTAGTGACCAAGAAGGTATACAGCGATGCCTTAATGAAGGAGATCAGATCGATTGTAGGCTTAATACCGTGTACGAGCAGAAACTAAACTCACGCACTATAGTTTCCAGTGCTATCGAATGATGCGCATTTATTATTGACATGCCACTTACATTATCTAATGATTATTAATTTCTATTTCGTTAGGTTGACCATATGGACCAGTAATTTTACTTCCAAAGAAAGGAAAGGAGAAAAGATTTCGTTCGTGGTATTCGCGACTCGTCGATTAACCACCACTTGCTTCGGCAAAAATGTATCCGGTTTTTCATTCCGGTAACGATATAGGGTTTGTATGAAGGTTGCCCTAGGGTCTAAAGTTAGGTTTATGCCTGAGTCACACCTTTGCGTATTTGGCTTGCGTATTGCTGCGTATTACCCGAACGCAGACATAGGCAGTCATACCCAATACAGCGCAATAAAACGTGCTCACTACGTACTCAATACGCACACTAGCGCAAATGCCTGCGTTGGTCGCTCGCTAGTTTAAAATTTTCTAAACTATCGCAAGCAAACGCAAGGTCAAATCGCCTACGTGCGGATACGAGTGGCAACCAGTGAATGCGAGCGACAGCGAGTGGCTTAGCGCAGGAATACGCAATCATACGCACCTCTTTTTCGGAGCGCGTGTCACTGCCTATAGCTGCGTTTCCTGCACGATTTACCTCGCTTTAGCTCGTTGTCGTTCGCATGATTGTGCGTATTGTTGCGCTGTTGCTCGCACACCGCTCGCAGCAGGAAGAACCCTTCCAATTGCCGCTCGCTACGCTGCGAGTCTAGCTCGTACGCCGTTCGCTTTAGCTCGCTGTCGCTGGTTGCCGCTCGCTTTAGCTCGCTATCACTGCGCTTAGTTGCTTATGCGCTGCATACCGGCAATAAAAGGCGGGGCGCCTCACGGGTTGGAATCATACCGCAGTCAACATTTGAAGAAACAACTACTGAACAAGAATAAGTAGTTTTATAAGATGATGACGTGGCTCCTAATCAAATGATTGGTTGAAAGCGTACACGTGACCAGGCATTTATTTTGCCTAACGCATAATTTGGATAATGACCGGTCATTATCCAATGGTAATGACCGGTCATTACCAACATCATGTTATAAAACATCATTTTATAAAACAAATAAAATATAATCTTATAAAACAAATAATACACATCATTTCGTTCGGCCATTAGTAAAATTACCCACACTCGGTACCTTTAAAACAGTCCAAACGCCCTCGGCTATCGCCTCGGGCGTGTTAGACCGTTTCAAAGGTATCTCGTGTGGGTAATTCTTACTAATGCCCTCACTGATGTGTATTATTTGTATATCAATGTCGTTGATACCGAGGTGTTGGGGTGGTGATATCCAGAGCATCTGGCCTGCATGACTCCAACATTTAAATCTTTGACTCCTGCCAGGGACAGAACCAGCAGGGCTGTTGTAGTAAGCCTTGATATAATTCCTTTGGGCCTGAGCTGCCTGAGTAGACGAGCGACCTCTAGCCGGTTACCTAAGTTCAGCTAGGGTCTGCTCTCCTCGCCAGGAACCGGGCACTATGTTATGCTCGGCGTCCTCCCTGTCCAAGGCTGAATTCTGGATGGAAGGGTAGCGGGTTCTCATCAAGTTGTGCAGGCATACGCATGCATGTACCATGGTCGTGACGGTTGAAGGGGGTTTGTCGGAGAGTGGTCAGCAGGCACTGAAATCGGTTGGCAAGAATGCCGAAAACATTCTCCACCACTCTCCTTGGCCGGGACAGCCGGTAGTTGTAAATTCTCTCTTGTCTAGCCATTGCCGTCATACGGCTTCATTAGCCATGTCCTCAGGGCGAAGGCCTCGTTTGCCACACAGAAGTAGGGGTGTCTTCATCATCGTTGGGCTTGGGCTCTGGTGGAGGCACTCCAAGGGTTTCAGATTCAAGGCGTTGTTTTAGTTCACACGAGTTGAAGGGCTGTTCATCAGAGGTAGAGCCTTCGTATCCGACATCTACCCACAACAACTTGTACTTGGCGTCGACCAGGGCCATGAGTACAATAGAGTAGAAACCCTTGTAGTTGTAAAATATTGACCCATTATTCTCGGGGCACTTGATTGCAACATGCTTGCCGTCCAAAGCACCAATGGTATGAGGGAATTTCAGCGGTCTTCGAAGCCCTGTGCGACTGCTTTCCATTCATGTGGGCCGGTAGGGCACCTCACCAGCTCGTCACCATATTCCTCAATGATGGCAGTGCATACCTCACGTACTAGGAGTGAAATGGTATTGTGGGCTACCCTGAAGCTATACATCAGTGTCATGTAGCTGTCATGGCCATCTTCGGCGCAGGCGAGAGGGCTTCCCTGAAAAGGTGTCCTGCTTCTCCAGCCTTCCGTGTAGTATCTGCTCTAATTATTTAAACATTGCAGGGGTTACCCTCAAAAATTTCGTGAATGCCTCTTGGTCCTCATCTTCCAGCTCCCTCATCAGTTGGTCAAATTGTCCCTGGTTCTTCCTCCGGCAGATCCAGGGCCGCACCCAACAACTTCGAGGGACACTTCGTTAAAGCAGCTCAAGCAGCAGTTTCCCTTGCTCATAATCATCATTCGCCTCTTCTTCTTCCAGCTGAACCAAAAGCTTTTTGCAAGGCAGAGCTCTGCTGCAGGGCTATAGTTTTCAGAAGCTAAGATGTTTATGCCCAGTCCCGCAAAATGACTAGCATTTATACACCGCCGCAGCCCGAGCGAGCTGGTACGCTGCAGCGCGAGCTGGCGCGCATCATTACGAACAATAGACGAGCTAAAGCGAGCAAACACGCAGTGAGACGCATCGAGACCAACTAGTGCGGGCGGCTAGAGAGCAGTAAACGAGCAAAGAACGAGCTACATACGCAACGTGGCGAGCAAACTGTGTAGTGAATCGTACTGCTATGAACAACAGCGAGCTATAGCGTGGTCATAGGCAACCATAGGCAACCGTAGGCAGTCTTTGTACGAGCGGCATACGAGCTACCTACGAGCTATTTACGCAATAGTGTGACTGCTACCTTCAAATTGGCCGCGTATTGCTGGGCATGGCTGCGTATTGATATACCCCGAATAGCGCAGCAATACGCAGCAACATACGCAAAGGTGTGACTCAGGCATAAGGGATCATGGTGAGTGCTAGGTATTGTCCAGAGTTTCAGTTCATCTAGTTTTGGAAATTGAGTGCGGAGCAATATTCGGCAAAGATTATGTGATGAAAAAATAATAATAATAATTAATCTGGATGTACATGGCGCTTAATAAAACAAAATGCCGTCTCTAAGCGCTTTAGAGATATAATTCTTACCTTGATTTATAGGATTCATTCACGCACAGTGTGCACCATCTTTACTCCCTGGGGAGGATTCCTACAACATGTTCACCGAGAGTACATATGGCAATTACTATCACAAAGGCTTTCGTCATCCTATCCCAGGTCCCAAATTCCGTTCATTAAATTTTGGTAGGAGCCCACTTGTCATTTCAATCTTGGATGTAATATTTACCAGTGTTTGTTAGAGATGCAAGTTGCCATTGTTAGTATTGTCTTGACTACATGTTATGGCAACAGGAAGAAGCAATTATAGCAAAATGACCCACTCCATCAGTCTGTTCTACGGTACATGAAGCAGAAGGTATGTTCCCGTTTCTTTTGGCGAGGACTGTTTTTCAGAGGTAGGTGGATACTGACGCTTAATAATGTCTACCAACCTAACTTTTAAGGTCATTTCCTTGGACGATACAAGCGCTGATAAAATCATTCCTCCCACTAATGTTACCATAGTATTCGCAGTTCTTCTATGTCTGTCATCGTGTGTATGCCTGTTCTTGAACGTTGTTCACCTTTACGTTCCGCGACAATTTGATGGGCTAACACAATGCAATTTCATCGTTCAGCGTCACATAGGTATCGTCAATATAATTTGGGCCACGTGTTTTGCGCTATTCTGTCTCGTGATTATCAAAGACCAGTGGTATCTTCGCCAAAGCTTTTGCATATGCTGTGGTTTCGTCTTGTCTATTTCTACAACTGCATCCGTAATATTGACAGGTCTTTTAGACTTGGACTGATTCTGAGCCGTTCTGGCGCCATTTTGATATGCGCGGCTGACCACAAGAAGAGTCATTCACGCCGTTGGACTGGCCAATCTACTGATTGCTTGTGTACCGGTGGTAACCCCATTGGCACTCAATGGTACTGATATATTGTATAAAACCACCGCCATAATATGCATCATAATGGTCTCTCCCTCTATAAAATCCGCATGCATTGGTATGCCTGCACTATTTTGTTTTATTTATATATATTTGTTTTTAAATATATTCATAGTAAACCAACATAATAAATACAATAGTGATTTTTGTTAAAGCATATGACAAGCCACCTCGGAGATACAATCTGGGCATGGGCAAATAAAGGTCGTTTATACAAAACTGTAAAACCCAACGAGACGACTGCTGGATACGGGTTCATAGAAGTTAGGTTATCATCATTCATTTATGCACCGTACATTCCATGATACACAGGTGGAAGTACTCTTTACAAGAGGTCACAAAATGTATTTATGAAGCGCCTCCATCACTTTGACAGTGATTATTTTAAAATTCGCAAAGTGGGACGTCTCCATATGTAAAAGATCTGTGGATATTGGGATCGTTTGTGCAAGTGCTATTTCCGAAGAGGCTTACAAAACCGTTTTAGGATTCTATTATTTTGACATATCTTCGAGGGAAGGACTAAGGTATCAGTCATATGATTACGTTACTTAAGTCATGCTTGATTTACAGAATGAATTAAAACGATTATATTTTTGTAATGTGAGTTTTGCTTCCAACATGTCCAACGTTAAATCTGTTTACACAACGACATATAACCCTGCCACAGAATGATGTAGTTTTCTTTTTTTAAATTTTACAATCACATGAAAATAAAAGAAAATATATGAGAATACTTCTTAAAATCGTATTTGATTAATTAAAAAAGAAAATCCTGGTTAAGTTCTGTTTATTAAAAGGGTGATCTAAGTTTTAGATTAAATCTATCGTATGTAAGAATTACAATTAATGTTACTTTCGGCTTTCTGTCATTATGTTATTGATTATTATTATTCTGCCAATATCCGTTCTGTATATTGTTGAGTAACTAATCAATAAAGAAAATGCTAATAATTGCTACCTTTTGCGTGGATTGGTGGAAGTTGTTTTGTGTTTATATACTGTTTATCTAACGGCTGTTTAAACAACATGGTTTTTTGCTCATATTGTTGTTACCCAATCATAAATGGAACTGAAGCAAACATTAATGTCTTGACGGTTTGTTGGAGTGTAATGTTGTTTTCTGTAATCATAACGAAATTTATAAATATTTATTTATGAAGTAAATTCGGCCTCGAAATGTTGAACGTTGTTTTATCATGTTATAGGACAATTTCAATTAACGATAGTTTCATTTCCAGCTCATCAATTCCGTGTTTGTAATGTCTTAAAACATACAGGTGTATAAAATTGAGAATAGATTCTGTATGCAAGCACATAGAACAGCAACAGATATTTATGTATTCACAAAGAACAAAGATTGTGTTATAATGTCATAATCATCCCAAATAAAAATGACCTTTTCCAATTGTGATAACCACAAATATATACGATGACATTTGAGATTCTCCTCCAATATGCACATTATTGGAAGCGTGACGTTTCCATAGTCACTGCGATAAAAGTGAAAAATTCTCTTATAATTTTAATTTCGGAAGCAAGGTTGTCAAACAAAATTATACTACATGAGCTCTTAAATTATTTGAGGTAAACAATAATAGAGATGTGTATTCTATTGAACGCGGTACGTGTTTTTAAACCTGACTGCTTTCCCATTTGGAAGAAATCGCATTATGAAAATGGAAATATAGCTAGTAAGTTTTTTTTTGTTAATCCAATAGCAGTTCTGAGTGGTTAATCAGGTACAAAAATAAAGTTGCCGGGCAGTGTGAATATGCAAAGAGTCGAGAAAATACGAAGTCATCTGCGATTTGGTAACTGTGCGTGACACCTATGATTAGCATTCGATTGAGCTTTTTGTCTGATTTGTCGGAAGTCACCTAATAGAAGACGATCAGCTTTTTCTCTCGCCTGAGAAAGAAATCATATTCATTTTTTTAAAAACAATCCTTGCTTTCACTTGCTCCTACAAAATCTTTGTTCCTTCTTCCTTTCCTTTCTTTTGCCCCCTTCTATCCATTTCTCCCTTCGATTTTTTCTTTTCATTTCCTTTCATTTCTCTCTCTACCCCACTCTACCCTCTTCTCTCGTCTTCGCATGCGGTGACATCGGTCGAAGTCTTTCGGCTTTAAAGTGGTGCGCAGTTTTTCTTGCGCAATCTTGCAGATTCTTGTAGTGGTGTCTTCTTCATTTCATTACATCTCTCTTCCTACCAATCTATAATGTTCCAAACTCTTTCTCCCCTTTATTCTTCCCTCTTCGGAATTCTCCTACGTACATTCTTTAGCGTTCCTTCTTCGATTTATTTTGGTCACATATGTATTTCATACAGTTTAATGAGCACTCAGTTTTTCCTTTGAAATTCATTGAAATACATTTAATTTTTTGTAAATATATTTAATTAGCTTAATTTAAAGTTTTTTTGTTAAACTATTAGGAAAAACCTAATGAATAGCATAAATAGAAATGATACTAATTATTTTTTGAAAAAAAAATATATTAGAGGTAATACAAAGTTTTTGGAAATGAAAATTGCCGGATAGCGACTCTTTTAAATGTTTAAATATATTTGGATGCCCCTAATGATGTATTATAAGCACTAACAAATTTAGCTCCTAAAACACTTCTGCTTTTGAGAAAAATTGAATATCAAAATTTACCGGTGCTCCCGGTAAATTTTGATAAATTTCGAATAGCGCCTATATTGCCATGTGCAGTTGAATATGCAGTGTGATATATAATTTTCAAACGGGATTAGCCAATCGGTCGATTTTAGTCTAAAAACATTGTTTTAAAGCTAAAGCTAAAGCTTAATTAATATCTTGACCCTGAGAGGGAGCCATACAACATATGGAGTTTTTTATTTACAATTTCATCAATTTAGACTCGATTTCAACCGCGAAAACGATCATTGAATATTGAAGGATCGCATGGTGGCTTCCAATATGTTCATTTGAACCAAATTCATGACCCCATACCAAAACCTTGTATTACCTTTAATAATTAATAGTGTTTCATGAGCAGCTACTTATATACCTGTATGACGACACCATGTGAGTTTAAAACACTAAAACGTGCAGACCTCCATCTGTCAATTATTACAGTTTAAATGTCAAGTTGTAATTCATACATACAAGAAATCGATTTGACTTCCACATTATTTAATCCTTAACCACTTGACATGTTGTTTTTGTTAGTACGATTAAGCCGATATTACTGATTACTTTTCAGTTACCCGAAAACTGTACATTTGCATGTTTTTCCATACTTAAATATTGCGGGAAAGCAATGACTATCCCCAAAATAATATTATAAGGGGGGGGGGCAGTAATAATCAGATGAAATACAATACATTTGTTTTGATGAAAAGCGAAATACCCAGAGGCCCATGGTCTGTAACATATATATCTTAACATTAACTCCAATTGCGATTTAGGAGTCTGCCTGTAATTCTGTTTGATGATCATGTACGCAAGGGTATTGTTCCAACATTGAGCAGTTGAGAGCTACACGAAGGGGTAGATATTATTTACTGTTTTCCGGAAAGGAACAAGTAGATTTGAAATCCTGCCGTCGCACAGTGGGCCAGGAAAGAACAAAAGTGCGAAAAAACTCATTTTTGGTGATTAGTTTTTTTCAATTTTTGTCTTGCCCAGATGAAAGATAATACATTATTATGTTAGACCAAATCTGGCATCAACTTAAAGCTTAGACATCAGAGAAAAAGTTGGTAATAAATTTAAAGTGGAAATCCCTGGAAATCTAAACATTTCCTCTGGATTTAAAAAAAGCATGGATAATTAGTCCATTTTTCAGTGAATTACCCTATAATATATTATGAAGATTATGTTTCTATTCATTTTTAACCCATTCATGCAGTGAAATAAATCAGGAATCAATAGCTTAAAAACTCCATGTTAAATTGAAAGATTTATAAAATAAGTCACTTTTGCACTAAAACTGTGAATATGTAAGATTTTGCTGTTTGAAGGAGTAAATTTATACCCTTATAGTGCATACCGGAATTAATTATTTTTACTGAGGTAATCTTCAATGTAATATCTTGCAACTGGGCAAGAAAAAAAGAAGGATTTTGGCGCACTTTGGCTCCTCCCTGGCCCACTGTGCGTCGGTAACCAGCCTGCAAAATAGCAAAAAGATGCTACAAGACAGTCGTACACTCCTTTCAGCTCATTTGCCTGTCGCTTTTGGCGCAGTCACTTAGGCTTTGCGTTGTCAACGACACGTGTTACGTCGAATCTTCCTAAATACCAAGAGAGCTGTGGTGAACATATTGTATCAATTTGACATATTTGAAATACAACCTTTTGTTTACAAAAGAAATTAAAAAAATAAAAGGGATATAGGTTGTGCGTGTTCTTCAATCATGATATACCCCCTCTCTTTCCCTCACTCACACAAACGCGCAAAGTTCCAAAGGCCAGTGTGAATAAAAGTTAATTTGTACATGAGTATAGATTTTATTTTAGAATTGGCATGAATACAGTTACTAAATCACAATTGTTTTTACCATATAGTAAAAAGGAAGCATAATTATCCTTTTATAATTTAGCATAGATGGGTCATAAATGGAGCCAATTTGTTGTATTTGTTTTGCTTCATGATTTGCTCACATAATCGCTTCTTTACTATGCCAAAAAGTCGCTGAGGTTTAGAATGCTGTCAAGTAATTTACCATGCCATAATTATTTATTGAAGAAAGGTTAAATCGCGTAGTTGCCCTGAAGTTTTTTGACAGCTAGTTCATAAATTCATCATAGCCCTGCTAATTACTGTGAACATAAGTTTTATCATGCCTCAAAAATTAAATCCGTCATTGTGTTTGAAGACAGCATGTCATCCATAAAAACATAATTATCAGTTCGGTCATAATAACCCGCGTTGTGGACAAAAAAGAGGAAAAGCAAAACTGTCACTTAGTGTGACAGTCATTGTACAGTGCATTATAAACTAAAGTGGTATCGGTTGTTGGATGGCTATTTCTCCTCCGTTAACACTTCATTTACATTTTGCCTCATTGGCATCATCTTGATCATTTTCGTGTTCCTTCAAATTGATATGATTTTAGCGGATTATTCACCGTTGATACTAACTTAGTCGATGTTCTAGATAGTTCGTGTTGAGTTGATGAATATCTGCCGCGCCTATCATTTCGTGCAGAAAGGACGGGTAGTTTAGATGACCAACTAAACATAAAATATGCTGCAGATGTCTTTACGATGCTTAAATGAGTACATGACCTCCTCTGATGACTATAATACGTCGAGGTTAGGTTTGTGATCAGAGAAATAAACATTTATCTCTCATCTCATCATTTCTCAGAGCTTCTCTCCAAAATTTACCGTGGAAGTATTATTTATTCCTGAAATATATAACTTTAAGACCATATATATTGAGGAGTCGCTGTAAAATAATGGCAGTAAATGAATCATTGGGTAACTATACATTTAACATTTCCTCTACCAATCCAACTGTTCCACTACATCATGCAGTCATCTATGCCTCCGTTATTGGCCTTACATCACTGGCCTCGCTCTGTCTCAACACTCTGCACTTTAGGACTATTCCAACAGTAGAAGACATGACGATGCCTAGCAGAACCATCTTTAGAGTGCATGCCATTTGTGATATGATACTTGCAGTTACCTATGGATTCATGATTCCTTTGATATTCCTGGACTCCTGGTACTTGAGAGACATATTATGCAACGTAAGCGGTGGTATTTTTACAATGTTCTCGTTATACTGCTACACACTGACCGGCCTACGACACATGGATCAGCTTCTATCTTTAGTAATGCCATACAGGTATACGGCAGCTATAACTAAGGTCAAACTATGCATCGTTATTGTTACGTCCTTTGTGGGAGATTCACTACTTTATCTCGGTAACATCAGCAATGTCAAGTTTTCGAAGACATCCTCCGGATTATGCTTTATGACTTCAAAAGTAACCCGACCGTCTGCTCTTCTGATCGTTGGAATGGAGGCACCTTTGATATTCCTTGTATCATTGTACATCTGGCTCTTGATCGTAACTTACAGACATGCAAGGAAGATCCATGCCCAGGAGCTCATAGGGGCGCCCCAACTGCAGAATGGCAACAATGTCTTCGGTAAGATCAGGTTAATCAAGAGGGCGCTGCGTATGGCTATTGTAACGGTCGGCTTGTTTACCATCACGTTGGGTCCCTTGCAGATTTGGTTTGTGGTGAACTCAATGGATCTCAGTATCCATTATGTAGTGACAATGTTTGTATTCTGGATGTACCTGTGTCAGACCTTTGGGAATCCTCTTATTCTAGCGTTTAAGCAATCCTACAGGAATGCTATGATGAAAAAGGTAAGGCCATTGATAGTTGTATTGCAGTGCAAGAAGCCAAACTGAGCCTGCAAATAATGCCTGCAGTTAGACCGCTCAAGGACCCACGATAAGACAAAATCATCTTAAAATTTTGGAGGAAATTGGTTGTTATAGGATAAGATAAAGTGTTCTAAATATGTGGAGTATAAAGTTGTTGTCATGCTAACCGTGATATATTACATGAATACCCCCAAAATAGTCACATCGGAATGTTTGAATAAGAAAGCTGTCTGTCAGAGATCGAAATATACCTTTTTCATAATTTTGGACTAAAAAAAGAATGTCGTGGGGGTGTAGTTTTGAAGAAGAAACAAATAAAGAAAAATCTATAAAGTCAATCAATCAAACATGAATATAAAAATAAGTGTCTATTTTTTGTTTCATGCTACACAGACTTGACATGAGGGAATTTGATCCCGGGCACAAATAAAAAGGCTATGATACATGACTGTAATAATAACCGGTATAATAGTGATAATAATTATAATATCATAAATAATTTAGATTTTTCGTTACAGTCTCTCTCTCTCTCTCCCTTTCACAATTTACCATGGCAAAATTCGAATATAAATTCAATTTCACACGAAATCAGCCTTGTAGCGCTAATATCTAATTTGCGGCTTTTAAAATCCATCCTTTAAAATCTACGCTCAGGGTAAAGTGCATGTGCTTTATATTGGCCTATTTCATTGATCATCAGGTAACAATGGGACCTCTTGCGTAGTGTAACGTTTAGGAATAATGGATTCTGTAAATTGAACGCTGATTTTGAACGGTAAAATAAGCATTTAGTATTTTGTATTGCCTTTCACCTTATCCTACAATATCTACTTATGTAGGAGGATTATTTACAATTGTCATAATCAACATGCTAATCGAATATCAATTTATTTTCACATGACGGAAGATTGAAGCAATACTAATAATCAAAACAATACCTGGGCCCAATAGTGTTCATGTGTCTAGAAAAATGTTACCATCTTCTTTTCATTCCATCTTTATTATTCTGTAATCTCTGTCAATCCTCCATATTTGTCTGTCTGTGCGTAATGCTCTTTTTAATATTATTCATTCAGTGTATAATTGAGTAATAGCTTACAACTGTATATAATTATGTTATGTTTTTTGTGATAATTAGTAACTAAACGTATATGATTTGTTATGCATTTAGTATTGTCTGAGATGTACAAATTGAATTTTGCGATTTGTCATTATATATTTATTTGTTGTTAAAGTAATGTAACTCCAATATCTTGTAATATAATGACAACTTATGTTTATGTTATCATTCTGTTGTTATTTATTTTTGCAATGAATGAGCAATAAAATAATTTTAAGAACAAACAAATAAATAATAAATAAAGAAATTAAGGGAGTGAAAATGAAATGAGATTCTCAACCTACTGGCGGGTGTGTTTAGATGGTACGTACTTTAGAACCATATGATTATAAATGTTACGCTGCCATAATGTAATAGTCTTGTTTTAGATTTTGCACACAATACACACGCTACACCCTCACTCCACCAAGAATGAGACCTCGTGTAATGGGAAAGATGGTTCTAACTCGTTCAATATCTCATCATAATGGTACATAGCCGATATCAATCATCTTCGTGAATCAATGCAATATGTAAGCCTGATGAATTGATGAAGCGAACGAAATCTTTTAGCGCTAATATCTAATTTGGGGCTTTTAAAATCCATCATTTAGAACCTACGCTCAGGGTATAGGGCATGTGCTTTATATCGGCCTATTTCATTCGTTTTTTTAAAGCGGAATCTTCCTCTAAATGGGTTTTCATGGTAACAATGGGAACTCTTACGTAGTGTAAAGTTTAGGTATAAATGTATTCTGTAAATTGAACGCTGATTTTGAACGGTAAAATAAGCATTTAGTATTTTGTATTGCCTTTCACCTTATCCTACAATATATAATGTAACAGGACAGCTTGCAAACGTATTAGCAGACTTGAAGAATCTGCCTTTCCGCTACCGAGTGCAAAGTTAAGATTGTGGACTTTTCTTGGTTGAATAAAATGGAAGTTTGAAATATCAATTCTCTGTAAAATTACTATTCATTTCTGGTCTGCAATGACAACTTCTGCTTGAGGACAATTTTTTCCGGGAAACCGCCTTTTAATTGATATATTTGGTAAATTATCATATCGATCTGGACTGGATAGATATCGCGATCGCGTATATAGTCCCATATACATCTTTCTGTGTACAGTGCTTGTAACTTTACCAAGACTGGGCCAAATTTCTTATCATTTTGATGATTCCAGAACCTTGCAGTACACACCAATACTTATATGTTAGATGATCAACCTTTCCTGATCGATTCCACCACGTTTTATTCACAATGTAATCGCATGACCAGAACTGGTCTATACATTTAAGTCTGTACATACAGTAATTGATTTCCGGGGTATAAATGTAATTCTTGTTTATTTCAAAAGCAAATTTAACGTTTCTTTCTTACAATTAAAAAATAATGTGAACAAGTATTTTATATTCTTCTTCATGTGCACCACCTTTGTTCTTTATAGCGTAGTTTATATCCTCTTCACCCTCCTTGATAAAAATGTACGTCATTCTTGAACTAATTAAAAAATATATTTCTGTCATCTTAAGATATGTTTTTGATATATATATAATGAGAATAAGTATTTCGTGTTCTTCTTCATTTTTACTACCTTCGTTCTTTATAGCGTGGTTCATATCTTCTCCTTTTTTGTTTATATAAATTGACGGAATTTTTGAACTAGTTGAATATATATATACATATATATATATTTTTTTCTGCTATCTTAAAAAAAACAAAACAAAACAGATATTTGTACAAATGAAATGTATTAAATAAGAGGAAATGAAAAATTGTATCAATGTGAATTTAAAAAAGTTTTCTAAAATCAAATTTCAATGCTCAAGTGTCTTTTCACTTAATGTTTTTACTATTTTATTTAGTTTATTACTTCGTGAATCGCTATATGCATTAAGATGTACGGTTTGTCAAATATGAGATGATTTCAGGGTACAGAAAACATCGACAATCTATTTTGGGATCACACAACATCATGATAATACATTAGCTACCAAAGCGATTTTAGCCAATAATTGGTAAGATGTTAATAAGATTTCAATAGTCAACATGTGTATATGTGCTATTTGTTATCATTAAGAGTATGCATGAACAATAACTATTCATTTTCATTGAATAAATGAAATAAAAATTGAAATAACGAGGTACAAAAAACATGGTCTGAAAAAAAAATATTTTCCCTATACGATTAACTGCAAAATAAAAAACAGACATCATTGACAAAAATGAGGAGTAATTTCAAAGAAATTCCCCCTCATATTTTGCCTTCCGAGTATTTGGATAAACCACCACGAAAACGGCAGCTCATAAGTCCGACAGATCTATATGAAGAGTTTAATTCCAAAAGGAGCTAAATTCATTTTTGTAACTTCGGAGAAAAAATAATTTGTTTTACCAAATGTAGTACAGGCGTCTATGGAAAAGTGATATTAGAAGGTGCATTTCTTCATAATTGCTCCCAAAATTTAGGTAAATACTTTATCATCCTTATGAATATACATCTATATATATTATTTGTACAACTCAACGTCAATCAAGATGACGGTATTATTTGCAGACTAGCATAAGATGTCAATGCCTGGTGACACGAAAATAGCTCCTATTGGTTGTCTACTAACAATATCACTATCGCTTTACGTCATCACCACTCACCTAAACCATCGTGAAATTGTCGGCGTTATTAGCCATTATACAAAATACAATTACCGTCAGCAGCAGCAAGACAAAATATCATTTGGGCGTGTGACGTTTGATGAAAGGCAATCAAAGGTGATAACAGCAAACTTTAGGACGGGTGCTCTTGGTGATGATATTGAATAACAATATTTGTTCATCATTTTAAATAAAAACGGAGAGAGAAAAAACGTACAACAAGGGTGGTATGAATTTGAAACTCCTAAACATAGTTTAACCATCGTGGAATATTGAAGTACATTTGGAATCAGTGAAAAGTCTTCTTTTTTTTTTAAAGAATCTTTACAAATCTATGCTTATGAACTATGTTCTCATCTACATTTGTTTCATTATAGGTGCATAAAAAATGAGTAGCAATGAGTGCTCTACCTTTTGTTAACGACCCAACGCGTCACCGGTCTTTTCCTAGGGAGTAATTCCCATATGGCCTTCACGCAATTATATTTTCGCCGCCATACTGAAGACTGGGGATTAAGAAAATCTAGACTCATTTTCTGCCTTGGGGATTTTTTGTCACGTTTGCCGCGATTTATTGATGAAATTATATTGCTTTTATGACATACAGGTTATTCTCAATGATAACTCTATGCAATAAATACATATTTCATCTTAGAACTTTCGCATGAACGTCAGTCCGCGAACAACATGGAGAGGAACGTTTCTTACTCGAACGATACATTACCTACTTCTTGGATTAATACCTCTGTCCCTGCGTATTCTAGAATAATCTTCGCCTCCGTAATTAGTCTGACATCCATAGTGTCGATCTGTCTTAACATTGCACATTTCAGAACCATCCGGTCCCTCCAGGATGTGCCGAAATCCAGCAGAATTATCTTTACAGTTCACGCTGTCTGTGACATCATACTGGCAGTGAGCTTCGGACTTACGGTCCCTCTGATTGTCAGTCAGTCCTGGAACCTGAGAAACATATACTGCATCGTGAGTGCTTGGTTTGTTGTACTCATCTCGGTCTACAATAATGCGCTATACGGCTTGCAAAATGGGAATCGTCTCTTATCCATCATTATGCCATACAGGTATACTGCTGCTATGACAGATGTAAAAATGTGGTTATGTGTGTTTGCAACCATACCAATTTCCATGGGCATGCTTCTCGTTGGTATCACATGGATGGAAGTCTCAGAGATATCTTCCGGAATATGTTACGTCGCACAAATAGAAAGTAGCAACAGATTGACAAGTTTTATTCTTTTAATAGTTGCTATGCTAACACCAAGTGTCATTTTGATCTCAGTGTATATAAGGCTCTTGATCGTCACTTACAAACATGCTCAAAAGATTCGTGCTCAGGAATTCGCTGGAGCGCTACATCTTCATCAAGGGCAAGGTTTCTTTGTCAAGATCGGGTCAATAAAGAGGGCGCTGTGCGTAACTGTTATTACGGTCGGGTGCTATGTTCTAACGTGGAGTCCCATAACAATTTGGATGATAGTAAATGCCCGATCAAAACGCATCTCTTATGCAGTAACAACGATTGTCTGGTGGTTGTTCCTTTGTCAGACTTTCGGAAATATGATAGGTTTAGTGACCAAGAAGGTATACAGAGATGCCTTAATGAAGGAGATCAGATCGATTGTAGGCTTAATACCGTGTACGAGCAGAAACTAAACTCACGCACTATAGTTTCCAGTGCTATCGAATGATGCGCATTTATTATTGACATGCCACTTACATTATCTAATGATTATTAATTTCTATTTCGTTAGGTGGACCATATGGACCAGTAATTTTACTTCAAAACAAAGGAAAGGAGAAAAGATTTCGTTCGTGGTATTCGCGACGCGTCGATTAACCACCACTTGCTTCGGCAAAAATGTATCCGGTTTTTCATTCCGATAACGACATAGGGTTTCTATGAAGGTTGCCCTAGGGTCTAAAATTAGGTTTAGGGATCATGGTGAGTGCTAGGTATTGTCCAGAGTTTCAGTTCATCTAGTTTTGGAAATTGAGTGCGGAGCAATATTCGGCAGAGATTATGTGATGAAAAAAAAAAATAATTAATCTGGATGTACATGGCACTTAATAAAACAAAATGCCGTATCTAAGCGCTTTAGAGATAGAATTCTTACCTCGATTTATAGGATTCATTCACGCACAGTGTGCACCATCTCTACTCCCTGAGGAGGATTCCTACAACATGTTCACCGAGAGTACATATGGCAATTACTATCACAAAGGCTTTCGTCATCCTATCCCAGGTCCCAAATTCCGTTCATTAAATTTTGGTAGGAGTCCACTTGTCATTTCAATCTTGGATGTAATATTTACCAGTGTTTGTTAGAGATGCAAGTTGACATTGTTAGTATTGTCTTGACTACATGTTATTGCAACAGGAAGAAGCAATTATAGCAAAATTACCCACTCAATCAGTCTGTTCTACGGTACATGAAGCAGAAGCTATGTTCCCGTTTCTTTTGGCGAGGAATGTATTTCAGAGGTAGGTGGATACTGACGCTTAATAATGTCTACCAACCTAACTTTTAAGGTCATTTCCTTGGACGATACAAGCGCTGATAACATCATTCCTCCCACTAATGTTACCATAGTATTCGCAGTTCTTCTATGTCTGGCATCGTGTGTATGCCTGTTCTTAAACGTTGTTCACCTTTACGTTCCGCGCAAATTTGATGGGCTAACCCAATGCAATTTCATCGTTCAGCGTCACATAGGTATCGTCAATATAATTTGGGCCACGTGTTTTGCGCTATTCTGTCCCGTGATTATCAAAGACCAGTGGTATCTTCGTCAAAGCTTTTGCATATGCTGTGGTTTCGTCTTGTCTATTACTACAACTGCATCCGTATTATTGACAGGTCTTTTAGACTTGGACTGATTCTGAGCCGTTCTGGCGCCATTTTGATATGCGCGGCTGACCACAAGAAGAGTCACTTACGCCGTTGGACTGGCCAATCTACTGATTGCTTGTGTACCGGTGGTAACTCCATTGGCCTTCAATGGTACTGATATAGTGTATAAAACCACCGCCATAATATGCATCACAGCCATACAGGATTTCTGTCGTTATCCCGTTGGTCAGGCAATGGTCTCTCCCTCTATAAAATCCGCATGCATTGGTATGCCTGCACTATTTTGTTCTATTTATATATATATTTGTTTTTAAATAGATTCATAGTAAACCAACATAATAAATACAATAGTGATTTTTGTTAAAGCATATGACAAGCCACCTCGGAGTTACAATCTGGGCATGGGCAAATAAAGGTCGTTTCTACAAAACTGTAAAACCCATCGAGACGACTGCTGGATACGGGTTCATAGAAGTTAGGTTATCATCATTCATTTATGCACCGTACATTCCATGATAAACAGGTGGAAGTACTCTTTACAAGAGGTCACAACAGGTATTTATGAAGCACCTCTATCACTTTGACAGTGATTATTTTAAAATTCGCAAAGTGGGACGTCTCCATATGTAAAAGATCTGTGGATATTGGGATCATTCGTGCAAGTGCTATTTCCGAAGAGGCTTATAAAACCGTTTTAGGATTCTATTATTTTGACATATCTTCGAGGGAAGGACTAAGGTATCAGTCGTATGATTACGTTACTTAAGTCATGCTTGATTTACAGAATGAATTAAAACGATTGTATTTTTTGTAATGTGAGTTTTGCTTCCAACATGTCCAACGTTAAATCTGTTTACACAACGACATATAACCCTGCCACAGAATGATGTAGTTTTCTTTTTTTAATTTTACAATCACATGAAAATAAAAGAAAATATATAAGAATACTTCTTAAAATCGTATTTGATTAATTAAAAAAAGAAAATCCTGGTTAAGTTCTGTTTAAGGGTGATCTAAGTTTTAGTCTAAATCTATCGTATGTAAGAATTACAATTAATGTTACTTTCGGCTTTCTGTCATTATGTTATTCATTATTATTATTCTGCCAATATCCGTTCTGTATATTGTTCAGTAACTAATCAATAAAGAAAATGCTCATAATTGCTACCTTTCGCGTGGATTGGTGGAAGTTGTTTTGTGTTTATATACTGTTTATCTAACAACTGTTTAAACAACTTGGTTTTTTGCTCATATTGTTGTTACCCAATCATAAATGGAACTGAAGCAAACATTAATGTCTTGACGGTTTGTTGGAGTGTAATGTTGTTTTCTGTAATCATAACGAAATTTATAAATATTTATTAATGAAGTAAATTCGGCCTCGAAATGTTGAACGTTGTTTTATCATGTTATAGGACAATTTCAATTAACGATAGTTTCATTTCCAGCTCATCAATTCCGTGTTTGTAATGTCTTAAGACATACAGGTGTATCAAATTGAGAATAGATTCTGTATGCAAGCACATAGAACAGCAACAGATATTTATGTATTCACAAAGAACAAAGATTGTGTTATAAATGTCATAATCATCCCAAATAAAAATGACCTTTTCCGATTGTGATAACCACAAGTATATACGATGCACATTATTGGAAGCGAGACGTTTCCATAGTCACTGCGATAAAAGTGAAAAATTCTCTTATAATTTTAATTTCGGAAGCAAGGTTGTCGATCAAAATTATACTACATGAGCTCTTAAATTATTTGAGGTAAACAATAATAGAGATGTGTATTCTATTGAACGCGGTACGTGTTTAACAATTAACTCTAAACATGTTAAGAAACAACTGTCTAAAGTCTTTAAACTTGACTGCTTTCCCATTTGGAAGAAATCGCATTATGAAAATGGAAATATAGCTAGTAAGTTTTTTGTTGTTAATCCAATAGAAGTTCTGAGTGGTTAATCAGGTACAAAAATAAAGTTGCCGGGCAGTGTGAATATGCAAAGAGTCGAGAAAATACGAAGCCATCTGCGATTTGGTAACTGTGCGTGACTGCGTGACACCTATGATTAGCATTCGATTGAGCTTTTTGTCTGATTTGTCGGAAGTCACCTAAAAGAAGACGATCAGCCTTTTCTCTCGCCTGAGAAAGAAATCATATTCATTTTTAAAAAAACAATCCTTGCTTTCACTTGCTCCTACAAAGTCTTTGTTCTTTCTTTCTTTCCTTTCTTTTGCCCCCTTCTATCCATTTCTCCCTTCGATTTTTTTCTTTTCATTTCCTTTCATTTCTCTCTCAACCCCACTCTACCCTATTCTCTCGTCTTCGCATGCGGTGACGTCGGTCGAAGTCGTTCGGCTTTAAAGTGGTGCGCAGTTTTTCTTGCGCAATCTTGCAGATGCTTGTAGTGGTGTCTTCTTTATTTTATTACATATCTCTTCCTACCAATCTATAATGTTCCAAATTCTTTCTCCCCTTTATTCTTCTCTCTTCGGAATTCTCCTACGTACATTCTTTAGCGTTCCTTCTTCGATTTATTTTGGTCACATATGTATTTCATACAGTTTAATGAGCACTCAGTTTTTCCTTTGAAATACATTTAATTTTTTGTAAATATATTTAATTAGCTTAATTTAAAGTTTTTTTTTTTAAACTAAGAGGAAAAACCTAATGAATAACATAAATAGAAATGATACTAATTATTTTTTGAAAAAAAAATATATTAAAGGTAATACAAAGTTTTTGGAAATGAAAATTGCCGGATAGCGACTCTTTTAAATGTTTAAATATATTTGGATGCCCCTAATGATGTATTATAAGCACTAGCAAATTTAGCTCCTAAAACACTTCTGCTTTTGAGAAAAATTGAATATCAAAATTTACCGGTGCTCCCGGTAAATTTTGATAAATTTCGAATAGCCAATCGGTCGATTTTAGTCTAAAAACATTGTTTTAAAGCTAAAGCTAAAGCTAAATTAATATATTGACCCTGAGAGGGAGCCATAAAACATATGGAGTTTTTTATTTACAATTTCATCAATTTAGACTCGACTTTAACCGCCAAAACGATCATTGAATATTGTAGGATCGCATGGTGGCTTCCAATATGTTCAATTGAACCAAATTCACGACCCCATACCAAAACCTTGTATTACCTTTAATAATTAATAGTGTTTCATGAGCAGCTACTTATACACCTGTATGACGACACCATGTGAGTTTAAAACACTAAAACGTGCAGACCTCCATCCGTCAATTATTACAAGTTTAAATGTCAAGTTGTAATTCATACATACAAGAAATCGATTTGACTTCCACATTCTTTAATCCTTAACCACTTGACATGTTGTTTTTGTTAGTACGATTAAGCCGATATTACTGATTACTTTTCAGTTACACGAAAACTGTACATTTGCATGTTTGTCCATACTTAAATATTGCGGGAAAGCAATGACCATCCCCAAAATAATATTATAAGGGAGGCAGTAATAATCAGATGAAATACAATACATTTGTTTTGATGAAAAGCAAAATACACAGAGGCCCATGGTCTTTAACATATATATCTTAACATTAACTCAAATAGCGATTTAGGAGTCTGCCTGTAATTCTGTTTGATGATCATGTACGCAAGGGTATTGTTCCAACATTTAGCAGTTGAGAGCTACACGAAGGGGTAGATATTATTTACTGTTTTCCGGAAAGGAACAAGTAGATTTGAAATCCTGCCGTCGCACAGTGGGCCAGGAAAGAACAAAAGTGCGAAATAACTCATTTTGGGTGATTAGTTTTTTTTTTCAATTTTTGTCTTGCCCGGATTAAAAATAATACATTATTATGTTAGACCAAATCTGGCATCAACTTAAAGCTTAGACATCAGAGAAAAAGTTGGTAATAAATTTAAAGTGGAAATCCCTGGAAATCTAAACATTTCCTCTGGATTTAAAAAAAGCATGGATAATTAGTCCATTTTTCAGTGAATTACCCTATGATATATTATGAAGATTATGTTTCTATTCATTTTTAACCCATTCATGCAGTGAAATGAATCAGGAATCAATAGCTTAAAAACTCCATGTTAAATTGAAAGATTTATAAAATAAGTCACTTTTGCACTAAAACTGTGAATATATAAGATTTTGCTGTTTGAAGGAGTAAATTTATACCCTTATAGTGCATACCGGAATCAATTATTTTACTGAGGTAATCTTCAATGTAATATCTTGCAACTGGGCAAGAAAAAAAGAAGGAAAACAAATCACCAAAAATCAGTTTTGGCGCACTTTGGCTCCTCCCTGGCCCACTGTGCGTCGGTAACCAGCCTGCAAAATAGCAAAAAGATGCTACAAGACAGTCGTACACTCCATTCAGCTCATTTGCCTGTCGCTTTTGGCGCAGTCGCTTAGGCTTTGCGTTGTCAACGACACGTGTTACGTCGAATCTTCCTAAGTACCAAGAGAGCTGTGGTGAACATATTGTATCAATTTGAAATATTTGAAATACAACCTTTTGTTTGCAAAAGAAATTTAAAAAAAAAGGGATATAGGTTGTGTGTGTTCTTCAATCATGATATACCCCCTCTCTTTCCCTCACTCACACAAACGCGCAAAGTTCCAAAGGCCAGTGTGAATAAAAGTTAATTTGTACATGAGTATAGATTTTAATTTAGAATTGGCATGAATACAGTTACTAAATCACAATTGTTTTTACCATATAGTAAAAAAGAAGCATAATTATCCTTTTATAATTGAGCATAGATGGGTCATAAATGGAGCCAATTTGTTGTATTTGTTTTGCTTCATGATTTGCTCACATAATCGCTTCTTTACTATGCAAAAAAAGTCGCTGAGGTTTAGAATGCTGTCAAGTAATTTACCATGCCATAATTATTTATTGAAGAAAGGTTAAATCGCGTAGTTGCCCTGAAGTTTTTTGACAGCTAGTTCATAAATTCATCATAGCCATGCTAATTACTGTGAACATAAGTTTAATACCTCAAAAATTAAATCCGTCATTGTGTTTGAAGACAGCATGTCATCCATAAAAAACATAATTATCAGTTCGGTCATACGAACCCGCGTTGTGGACAAAAAAGAGGAAAAGCAAAAAAAAAAAAAGGAAAAGCATTGTACAGTGCATTATAAACTAAAGTGATATCGGTTGTTGGATGGCTATTTCTCCTCCGTTAACACTTCATTTACATTTTGCCTCATTCGCATCATCTTGATCATTTTACCTCATTCGCATCATCTTGATCATTTTCGTGTTTCTTCAAATTGATATGATTTTAGCGGATTATTCACCGTTGATACTAACTTTGTCGTTCTAGATAGTTCGTGTTGAGTTGATGAATATCTGCCGCGCCTATCATTTCGTGCAGAAAGTAAGTAGTTTAAATGATCAACTAAACATAAAATATGCTGCAGATGTCTTTACGATGCTTAAATGAGTACATGACCTCCTCTGTTTAGGTTTAGGTTTGTGATCAGAGATTTAAACAATTATCTCTCATATCATCATTTCTCAGAACTCCGCTCCAAAATTTAGCGTGGAAGTCTTTCTTCTCCCTGAAATATATAACTTTAAGACCATATATTGAGGAGTCACTGTAACATAATGGCAGTAAATGAATCACTGGGTAACTATACATCTTACATTTCCTCGACCCATCCAACTGTTCCACTACATCATGCAGTCATGTATGCCTCCGTTATTGGCCTTACATCACTGGCCTCGCTCTGTCTCAACACTCTGCACTTTAGGACTATTCCAACAGTAGAAGACATGACGATGCCTAGCAGAACCATCTTCAGAGTGCATGCCATTTGTGATATGATACTTGCAGTTACCTATGGATTCATGGTTCCTCTCATACTCTGGGACTCCTGGTACCTGAGAGACATATACTGCAACGTAAGCGGTGGTATTATTACCATTTTCTCTTTATACTGCCTCACACTGACCTACCTACGACACATGGATCAGCTTTTCTCTATAGTAATGCCATACAGGTATACGGCAGCTATCACTAAGGTCAAACTATGTATCTTTATAGCTACGTCCTTTGTGGGTAATTCACTACTTTATCTCGGTAACGTCAGCAGCGTCCACTTTTTGAAGGCATCTGCCGGAATATGCTGGATGACTTCAAAAGGCACCCAGACGCCTGCTCTTCTGATCGTTGGAATGCAGACACCTTACATATTCCTTGTATCAGTGTACGTCTGGCTCTTGGTCGTAACTTACAGACATGCAAGAAAGATCCATGCCCAGGAGCTCATAGTGGCGCCCCAACTGCAGAATGGCAACAATGTCTTCGGTAAGATCAGGTTAATCAAGAGGGCGCTTCGTATGGCTATTGTAACGGTCGGCTTGTTTGCCACCACGTGGGGTCCCTTACAGATTTGGTTTGTGGTGAACTCAATGGATCTCAGTATCCATTATGTAGTGACAATGTTTGTATACTGGATGTACCTGTGTCAGACCTTTGGGAATCCTCTTATTCTAGCATTTAAGCAATCCTACAGGAATGCTACGATGAAAAAGGTAAGGCCATTGATAGTTGTATTGCAGTGCAAGAAGCCAAACTGAGCCTGCAAAATAATGCCTGCAGTTAGACCGCTAAAAGCCCCACGATACGATAAAATCATCTAATTACTTGTTACAGGATAAGATAAAGTGTTCTAAATATTTGGAGTATATAGCTGTTGTCATGATATTTCGTGATATATTACATGAATACCCCAAAACAGTCACATCGGAATGTTTGAATAAGAAAACTGTTGTATCGAAAATAATATCGCTAGTGATATTCGTTTGTCTCGCAATGTGGTCAATAAGGGATCTAAAAGATAACGACTTTTCGTTCGCCGCTGCAACACTTCGTCAGGTGATAAAGACTAATGTAAGCAACCATGTTTTATACTCTTTTTCATAATTTTGGATTATAAAAAAAATGTCGTGGGGGTGTAGTTTTGAGGATTTTTGGGGGATTTTGCACACAATTCACATGCCACACACCCTCACCCCACCAAGAATGCGGCCTCGTGTAATGGGGAAGATGGTTCTTGCTTGTTCAATATCTTACCTAATGGAAACATAGCCGATATCAATCATCCTCGTGAATCAATGGAATATAAGAATGATGAATTGATGAAGCCAACGAAATCAGCCTTTTAGCGCTAATATCTAATTTGGGGCTTTTAAAATCCATCATTTAAAATCTACGGTCAGAGTAAAGGGCTTGCGCTTGATATCGATTTTATTACCTATTTTATTCGTTTGTTCAAAGTGGAATCTTCCACTAAATGGGTTTTCAAGGTAACAATAGGACCTCTTACGTAGTGTAAAGTTTAGGACTAAATGGATTCTGTAAGTTGAACGCTGATTTTGAACGGTAAAATAGGAATTTATTATTTTGTATTGCCTTTCACCTTATCCTACATTATTTACTTTATGTAGGAAGATTATTTACCATTGTCATAATCAACATGCTAATCGAATATCAAATTATTATCACATGACTGAAGATTGAAGCAATACTAATAATCAAAACAATACCTGGGCTCAATGGTGTTCATGTGTCTAGAAAAATGTTACCTTTTTCTTTTCATTCAATCTTTATTATTCTGTAATCTCTGTCAATCCCCAAGAATATGCCATTAGTCACTGATACTAGATAGAATATGCAATTAGTCACTGATACTAGATAGAATATGCCATTAGTCACTGATACTAGATAGAATATGCCATTAGTCACTGATACTAGATAGAATATGCCATTAGTCACTGATACTAGATAGAATATGCCATTAGTCACTGATACTAGATAGAATATGCCATTAGTCACTGATACTAGATAGAATATGCCATTAGTCACTGATACTACATCGAGCGAAAATGAAATGAGATGCTCAACCTACTGGCGGGTGTGTTTACATGGTACGTAATTGAGAACCATATCATAATGTAATACTTTTGTTATTGATTTTGCACACAACACCCACGCTATACACCCTCACCCCACCCAGAATGAGGCCTCGTGTAGTGGGTAAGATGGTTTTAGCTCGTTCAAATCTCATCATAATGGAAACGTAGCCGATATCAATCATCCTCGTCAGTCAATGCAATATAAGACTGATGAAGCCAACGAAATCAGCCTTTTAGCGCTAATATCTAATTTGCAGCTTTTTAAAATCCATCATTTAAAATCTAAGCTCAGGGTATAGGGCATTTGCTTTATATCGGCCAATCTCATTTATTTGTTTAAAGTGGAATCTTCCATGAAATGGGTTTTCAAGGTAACAGTGGGACCTCCTAAGTAGTGTAAAGTTTAGGACTAAATTGATTCTGTAAATTGAACGCTGATTTTGAATGGTAAAATAAGCATTTAGTATTTGTATTACCTTTCACTTTATCATACAATGTTTACTTTATGTAGGAAGATTATTTACCATTGTCATAATCAACATGCTAATGACTCATCTGAAGTTGGATTTGAGGTATATAGCAGGTAACATAGGTGTAAAAAAGGAATTATACAGACAAGATACAAAGCTGAGGATTTTCACCTTTTAATCATATACTTGAACGTCCTCTTTTAAGCCATATTAATCCACTGCAGGCAAACTATAGGCCCTATAATGTCACAGGACAGCTTGCTAACGTATTAGGAGACTTGATGAATCCGCCTTTCCGCTAGGGAGTGCAGAATTAAGATTGTAGCCATTTCTCGGTGGAATAAAATGGAAGTTGGAAATACTACTCCTCTGCAAATTTATTATTTACCATTCTTCGACGATCCAACTTCTGCTTGATGACATTCAAATGGTGATGGCACACGGCAGAAACGTGAATAGTCCTTTCTATAACCGTTTGTCTATTATTCAGCCAGCACAAACTTGCAAGATGGATTAGAACAACTCCTGCAAGAACGTCACAACCCATACTCCTTACACTGGTGAATATCTTCCTTTACCCGCCGCGGCTATGTATGCCTTCACTATTGACCTTACCTCAGAATATACTGTCGATCTTTCTGAATACTGCACACTTCAAGACTATACGATCCTTCGAGGATTTGCCGACTACCAACAGGATTACCTTCAAGGTTCTCGCAATTTGCGACGTAGGTCTCGCAATGAGCTATTGATTCACGATCCCTTTAATCGCAAGTGACTCTAGGAGATCCAGGGCAACGTACTGCAACGTAAGCAGTTGGTTCATTGTAATGTTTTCTATCTTTACTAAATATGGATTTGTACTCTCGGGACTATTTTGGTATCTAACGTGATGTTTCTATCAAATATTTCTGGGATGGGGATATATCAGATGCCTGCATGAATATGTTACCTGGATTTGAAGCGAGAAGGACAGTTATCGGGACTTAATTTCATGATATTTGGTGTGCTTGTACCTAGTGCGTTGATCATATTTGTGTACGTCTGGCTGTTGACTGTCACTTACAGACATGCCCAGAAGATTCACACCCAGGAATTCGCTGGATCACCCTCATCTTCACCAGTGACAAGGCATTTTTGTTAAGATCAGGTCAATAAAGAGGGCACTGTTAGTAACCATTGTAACAGTTGGATGGTTCGAAATAACGGGGCTTCTCCTATTAAGTGTTTGGTACACCTTAATCTAAAACTTTTTACATCTCCATTATGTTGTAGCAATGATTGCCTGGTGGATGTTTCAGTGCCAATCGTTCGTGAATATGATAGGGTCATTGCTTAAGAAGTCTTACAGAAATTCGCTAATGAACGAAATACAAAATATCATATTGTTTTTGCGATGTAAAACCAGATGAGCATACACAATAATGAAGAGGCATATCATATATAGAAAAACCTCGAACCTATCACTCTTTGATCATGGTGTTCCTTTTCTTTATACATTGTTAGTATTACCTAAGCACTCTGATGACAACAAATTATGTATTAGAAAATAATAAAAAATAAAAAATATAATATTAAGTAAGCAAAACTCGATTAGCAACTGTGTGATCATTTTCGATTTTTCCTATAAATTTGAAGCCATCAGTGACATTTCTTTTTGCTTCATTTTTCCAACACACACAAAGCAATATTTTCATCGACCAAACTCAGCAGATTGTATGGCAAGAGGTATTTAAGTAGTTCATACTTCCTCTGTAGTTCATATTTCACGTCTTTCACGTTAAATGTCGGTCCCAAGACGTAAATAATCATATCTGATTGATACACGTCTGTACAAACCTAATTACATACACACTGTTTCTAAGGGAAAGGTTAGCGTAAGTTTTGGACACCAACTGCATTTAAATGTGTACATACATTAATTGATTTCTGGGGCATAAATGTAATTCTTGTTCATTTTAAAACAAAATTTCACATTTCTTTCTTACAATTTAAAAATAATGTGAATAAGTATTTCGTGTTCTTCTTCACGTGCACCACCTTTGTTCTTTATATTGTGGTTCATATCCTCTTCTCCCTTCTTGATAAAAATGTACGTAATTATTGAACTAACTGAAAATATATATTTCTGTCATTGTAAATATATGTTTTAAATATATATAATGTGAATAAGTATTTCGTGTCCTTCTTAATTTGTACTACCTTTGTTCTTTATAGCGTGGGTCATATCTTCTTCATTCTTTATTATATAAATTGACGTATATCTTGAACTAGTTGAACAAATATATTTATGTCATCTTAAATAAATGAAACAAAATAGATGTTTGTACAAATGACATTTATTAGATAATAGGAAATGAAATTGTATCTATGTGAATAAATAAAAGTTTTCTAAAATCAAATTTCAATGCTCAAGTGTCTTTTTACTTTATGGCTTTACTATTTTATTTAGTTTATTACTTCCTGAATCCCTATATGCATATAGATGTACAGTTTATCAAATACTATATGAGATGGTTTCAGGGTACAGAAAACATCGACAATCTATTTTGGGATCACAACACATCATGATAATACAATAATTAACAAGGCAATGTGAGACAATAATTTCGCTATAATAACACATTGGTAAGATGTTGATAAGATTTCAATAGTCAACATGTGATATATACTATTTGTTATCATTAAGAGCATGCACGAACAATGACTATTAATGTTTTTAATTAAATGTACTATCTGAATAAAATTATTAAATAATGCAAGCACATTTTGCTGCTTTTTAAACAGGATTAAGGGCAGAAATATATATATATATATATATATATATGTGTGTGTGTGTGTGTGTACACATAAACATATTCCTATACCCCGAATACATGGAACGCTTCAAGATTGTGTGTGTCATCCTTATATATATATATATATATATATATATATATTGCTAAATATATTACTCATTGCGGATGTAGTATCGAAAATAATATCGCTAGTGATATTCGTTTGTCTCGCAATGTGGTCAATAAGGAATCTAAAAGATCTCGACGTTTCGTGCGCCGCTGCGACACTTCGTCAGGTGATATAAACTAATGTAAGCAAGGGTGTTTTATACTCTACGGGAGGACCGGCGCGACGGTCTATAATTCGATCGATAATCGGAACAATAACGCACAAGGCCTATTGGCCGACGCACACGGTGCTCGACCAATCAGCAGGCCGCTGGTTCGACTAATTATGCACCTGACGAAGTGTTGCAGCGGCGCACGAAACGTCGAGATCTTTTAGATTCCTTATTGACCACATTGCGAGACAAACGAATATCACTAGCGATATTATTTTCGATATATATATATTATCTGTACAACTCAACGTCAATCAATTATTATTTGCAGACTAGCATAAGATGTCAATGCCTGGTGACACGACAATATCTCCTATTGGTTGTCGTATAACAATATCACTATCGCTTTACGTCATTCACCACTCACCTACACCATCGTGAAATTACCGGCGTTAATAGCCATTTTACAAAATACAATTACCGCCAGCAGCAGCACGAAAAATATCATTTGGACGTGTGACGATTGATGAAAGGTAATCAAAGCTAATAACAGCAACCTTTAAACTTTAATTAAAAACGGAGAGAGATAAATATAAAACAAGGTGGTATGATTTTGAAACTCCTTAACATAGTTTAACCATCGTGAAATCCTGAAGTACATTTGGAATCAGTGAAATATCTATGCTTCTGAAATATGTTCTCATCTACATTTGTTTCATTATAGGTGCATACAAAATTAGAAGAAATGAGTGCTATGCCGTTTGCTAATGCCCTAACGCGTCACCGGTCTTTTCCTAGGGAGTAATTCCCATATGGCCTTCACGCAATTATATTTTCGCCGCCGTACTGAGGACTGAGGACTAAAAGACTGTAACTGCCTCTGCAATTGATGAAATTATATTGCCTTTATGGCAAACAGGTTATTCTCAATGATAACTCTCTGCAATAAATACATATTTGATCTTAGAACTTTCGCTTGAACGTCAGCCCGCGAACAACATGGAGAGGAACGTTTCTTACTGGAACGTAAATTACCCACTTCTTGGATTAATACCTCTGTCCCTGCGTATTCTAGAATAATCTACGCCTCCGTAATTAGTCTAATCTCTATAGTGTCGATCTGTCTTAACATTGAACATATTTCAGGACTATTCGGTCCCTCCACGCTGTCTGTGACATCCTACTGGCAGTGAGCTTCGGACACATTGGTATGCCTGCACCATGTTGTGCTATTTATATGTTTTTTTTAAATACATTCATAGTAAACCAACATAATAAATACAATAGTGATTTTTGTTAAAGCATATGACAAGCCACCTCGGAGATACAATCTGGGCATGGGCAAATAAAGATCGTTTCTACAAAACTGTAAAACCCATCGAGACGACTGCTGGATACGGGTACATAGAAGTTAGGTTATCATCATTCATTTTATATGCACCGTACATTCCATGATACACAGGTGGAAGTACTCTTTATCTTTACAAGAGGTCACAAAAGGTATTTATGAAGCGCCTCCATCACTTTGACAGTGATTATTTTAAATTCGCAAAGTGAGACGTCTCCATATGTAAAAGATCTGTGGATATTGGGATCATTTGTGCAAGTGCTATTTCCGAAGAGGCTTATAAAACCGTTTTAGGATTCTATTATTTTGACATATCTTCGAGGGAAGGACCAAGGTATCAGTCATATGATTACGTTACTGAAGTCATGCTTGATTTACAGAATGAAATAAAACGATTATATTTTTTTGTAATGTGAGTTTTGCATCCAACATGTCCAACGTTAAATCTGTTTACACAACGACATATAACCCTGCCACAAAATGATGTAGTTTTTTTTTTTTTTACAATCACATGAAAATAAAAGAAAATATATGAGAATACTTCTTAAAATTGTATTTGACCAATTAAAATAAGAAAATCCTGGTTAAGTTCTGTTTTAGGGTGATTTAAGTTTTTAGATTAAATTTATCGTATGTAAGAATTACAAATAATGTTACTTTCGGCTTTCTGTCATTCTGTTATTGATTATTATTATTCTGCCAATATCCGTTCTGTATATTGTTGAGTAACTAATCAATAAAGAAAATGCTTATAATTGCTACCTTTGCGTGGATTGGTGGAAGTTGTTTTGTGTTTATATACTGTTTATCTAACGGCTGTTTAAACAACATGGTTTTTTGCTCATATTGTTGTTATCCATTCATAAATGGAACTGAAGCAAACATTAATGTCTTGACGGTTTGTTGGAGTGTAGTGTTGTTTCCTGTAATGATAACGAAATTCTTAAATATTTATTTATGAAGTCAATTCGACTTCGAAATGTTGAATGTTGCTTTTTCATGTATACTAATAGGAATATTTCAATTAACGATAGTTCCATTTCCAGCTCATCAATTCCGTGTTTGTAATGTCTTAAATCATACAGGTGTATAAAATTGAGGATCGATTCTGTATGCAAAAACATAGAACAGCAACAGATATTTATGTATTCACAAAGAGCAAAGGTTGTATAATAATGTAATAATCATCCTGTTGACGTGCAAATCATCCTGAATAAAAATGACCCTTTTCCGATTGTGATACCCACAAATATATACGATGACATTTGAGATTCTCCTCCAATATGCACAATATTTGGAGCGTGATGTTCCATAGTCACTGTGTTACAAATGAAAAATGTTCTTTTAATTTGAATTTTGGAAGCGAGGTTGTCGATCAAAATGATGCTAGATTAGATTAGAGATGTGTAGTCTATTGACTGTCAACATTTTGACTGATTAAAATGTGGAGCCAATTTAGAGCTTTTTCTACTGATTGGCTGTGAAATGCGGTACGTGTTTAACAATCAACTCTAAACATGTTACAGGCCAAGTGTTTAAAGTCATTAAACCTGACTGCTTTCCCATTTGAAAGAAATCGCATGATGAAAATGGAAATATAGCTAGAAAGTTATTTTTCCAATAGCAGTTCTGAGTAGGCAATCAGGTACCAACAAAAAGTTGCCGGGCAGTGTGAATATGCAAAGAGTCGGGAAAATACGAAGTCATCTGCGATTTGGTAACTGTGCGTGACATGCCATGATTAGCATTCGATTTAGCTTTTTGTCTGATTTGTCGGAAGTCACCTATAAGATGACGATCAGCCTTTTCTCTCGCCTGATAAAGAAACCATATCAATTTTGTTTTATCAATCCTTGCTTTCTCTTGCTCCTACAAAATTTTCTTTATTTCTTTCTTTCCTTTCTTATTCCCCTTCTATTCATTTCTCCCTCCGATTCTTTATTTTCATTTCTTTTCATTTTTTTCTCTACCCCACTCTACCCTCATCTGTCGTCTTCGCACGCGGTTACATCGGTCGATGTCTTCCGGCTTTAAAGTGATGCGCAGTTTCTCTTGCGCAATTTTGCTGATTGTAATAGTGGTGTCTTCTTCATTTCATTACATCTCTCTATCCTCTATCAATCAATACCGTTCCAACCTCTTTCTCCCCTTTCTTCTTCCCTCCTTGGAATTCTTCGACGTACATTCTTTTAGCGTTCCTTATTCGATTTATTTTGGTCAGATATTTATTTCATACAGTTTAATGAGCATCCAGTTTTTCCTTTGAATTTCATTGAAATACATTTAATTTTTTTAAATATAGTTAATACACTTAATATAAAGTTTGTTTGTTAAACTAAGATGACAAGTCGAATGAATGAAATTAATAGAAATGATACAAATTCGTTTTTGAAATCATGAGCAATCACTAATACGACGACACCATGGGAGTTTAAAACACTAAAACGTGCAAACCCCATCCGTCAATTACTACAGGTTAAAATATAATTACAAGAAATTTATTTGACTTCCACATTATGTAATCCTGAACCACTTCACATATTTTTTTAACACGATCAAGCCCATATTACTGATTACATTTCAGTTACACGAAAATTATACATTTGCATGTTTGTCCATACTTATAAAGAAAATATTGTGGGAAAGCAATGCCCATCCCCACAATAATATTGGGGGGGGGGGGCAGTAATTTTCAGATGAAATACAGTACATTGTTTTGATGAACACAGATTACCCAGGGGCTCATGGTCTGTTACAGATATATCTGAACATTGACTCTAATAGCGATTTGAGAGTCTGCCTGTAATTCTGTTTGATGATCATGTACGCAAGGGTATTGTTCCAACATTGGGCAGTTGAGAGCCACGCGAAGGGGTAGATATTATTTACTGTTTTCCTGGAAAGGAACAAGTAGATTTGAAATCCTGCCGTCGGTAACCAGCCTGCAAAAAAGCAAGCAGATACTACAAGGCAGACGTAGACTCCTTTTAGCTCATTTACTTGTCGCTTTTGGCGCAATCGCTGAGGCATTGTGTTGTCAACGACACGTGTTACGTCGAATCTTGTTTGCAGGTCCCCAATGCGACGCGCCTGAATCCTTGCTGTATGAGCAACACTGGCCTGCATACCAAGTACCAAGAGAGCTGTGGGGAACATCATGATGCTGTACACGAACACAACATAGGTGACCATGCTCCTTCTTTCAAAGTCCATCAGACACATACCAACCCCGCGATAGAGCCGTAGATCGAAAGAAGGGTCGCAACTGACAACATAAAATTCCACTGTTGTTACAAGGTACATGGACGCAACCATCAGCAGACATTGCGTTATTGTCCGTCGTTTAGTCACCCATGAAGGATATTTGAGCGGGTATTTGACAGCTATGTAGCAATCGACTGCAAGAAAGAAAATCAACGTGTTTGAGATGCCCAGACTGGCCAACAACATATATGAACAGAAGAAACAAATTTCAATTCGGAACGGCCATCTGTTCAGAAACGACGCGGGAACAGATGGTATTAAAGAAAGACCGCTGATGAGATCAAATAAGGACAAAAACAGAAATAAAATCTTCCGGGATTCGCTTATGTTTGTAAGTTTTAAGAGTACGAGGATATTAAACAAGTTTCCAACAATGGAAAATACACACGATGTTAACATGTACAATGAATGAATGTAACGCAAAATCACAAAGTCCAGTTCCACATCCTCTGGCACAGTTGAGTTGATTTCAGGACATGTTCCCATGATTGCATAGGAAACTGATATAGAGACAGTTTCAAGCGATATTCTAGAAATACCTAACAGTCTCTGATCGCCTCACCTAATAAACGTGGTAGGGTGCAGGGAAACCATACAATAGGGTTTTCCATAAAATATGAATTCACGCTAACACGACAAAATTATAGTGGCGCGGGCAATCTGTTGGTTACATCTATTTAAGCGCTTACTTGCTGGTTTTTCCGTATATCATGGAGAGTGAACCCTTCGAAACGGCAGTTGTCATGTCAAATCGCAAGGTGCAGCTCGAGTTTTACACGCGACCGGAGATGATTCGCATTAAAGTACTTTTCTAAAAATCGTTGTACCGTTCTCGACTCTTAATCCTTGTCTGAATTCAGTTTCTTGGACGTTTCATTAAACTATTCGAGAGAGAAGACGATTCGTTCAACCGTTCTAGACTGTTAATGCTTGTCTGAATTCAGTTTCTCCCCTCTTTGACGTTTTATTAAACTAGTATAGAGAAAGAAGACGATTCTTGTACCGTTCTCGACTCTTAATCCTCGTCTAATTCAATTTCCCCTCTCTTTAACGTTTCATTAAACTATTAGAGAAAGAAGACGATTCGTTGTACCGTTCTCGACTCTTGATGCTTGTCTGAATTCAATTTCCCCTCTCTTTAACGTTTCATTAAACTTTTAGAGAAAGAAGACGATTCGTTGTACCGTTCTCGACTCTTAATCCTCGTCTAAATTCAGTCCCCCCTCTTTAACATTTCATTAACATTTTAGGGGAAAAAGACGATTCGTTGTACCGTTCTTGACGCTTAATCATCGTCTAAATTCAGCCCCCTCTTTAACATTTCATTAACATTTTAGGGAAAAAAGACGATTCGTTGTACCGTTCTTGACTCTTAATCCTCGTCTAAATTCAGTCCCCCCCCCTTTAACATTTCATTAACATTTTAGGGAAAGAAGACGATTCGTTGTACCGTTCTTGACTCTTAATCCTCGTCTGAATTCAGTCCCCCTCTTTAACATTTCCTTTAACTATTAGAGAAAGAAGACGATCCGTTGTACCGTTCTCGACTCTTAATCCTTGTCTGAATTTTCAAAAATGTTTCTTTGTCTGCTCCTTTTTCTTCCCACGTCTCTTTTTTTCGGGGCGACTGCCCAAACCGCCCCCTTGCTTCCCGCCTTGTCATGGATGTATTGGTTTAAGGTTTCGGAAGCACTAACTTCTGGGTAGGATCCAGAGGGGCTAACGCGTGGGTACAAAAATTAGCGGCAGCAGCTTCAAGCTCCCGCCCCCCCCCCCAAACAAACAAAATTATTAATAATAAATAATACAAATTAGAAACAATTGACGTAAACATGTAGTCACAGAATACACAATATTTTAACCACAATGGCCATCCATTCATGAATGATGCAGCGATAGATGGTCACAGTGACATACCAGTTATTCAGACGATAAAAGATCAAAACTCTTCGAGAATCACTGATGTTTTGAAGTTTTCTTTAAATAGTACAATAATTTTTTTGCACATTTCCAACCAGAGACAGGGTACAAGATGCTAGCTTGTCAATACCTAAAGGATTTTTTACCCGGCACCTCAAAGTACAGAGCAGCGGTTGTTTAACAGGGAGCACAAGAGCAACCGGATCGTAAAAGAGCAGTCTTTTGAACAGTTGAAACGTCGGATTCCTATTTAAAGGTACTTACTTCTATGATGATGACGATGAGTTCAAGTTCAAGTTCAAGTTTATTTGTCTTTTTTCCAACATGAATGTAATACAATTTAACAAATGTATAACATGTGGAGTATATAAAAGGAAAACTTATAAGGAACAAGTTCATATAATGCATTTGAGTGAACAAAAAAAGAAAACGAGGAGACCTTAAGAAAAGCTTAGCTTGTAGAGGTCAGGTTCCTTAAAACAATATCATATAGACAAAAACAAAACAGTCTGGTTATATAGTAGATTAATACAAGAAATGTTCGTCAAAGGCGCTTTAGTACTAAAACAAATAACTATAAACTATAACCATATGATTATAAACATGGTTTAACTGAGTAATAAAAAAGGTGGGGAGAAGAGACTACAAAAGGGGGCGATAATAGTGATAATAACGTGGGATATAAAAATGGAGAGAGGGGGCGGGAGAGCGAGAGAGAGAGAAAGCTCGAGAGGGGGAGAGAAATAAAAGTTGACAGACTTTCACCGTAAGCTGAAAGCTAGCTACAGGCGAGAAAAGGAAAACAAAAGGAAAAGGTGACTGGCAGTTGCTATACAGTAGTAAATTGAGGAATGGATTAAGTTCAAATATAAATCACGACAGCATCACAATTTGGAGCATAGAATGATTAAGAATCAACTAAATATTCATTCAATAAGTATAAATTCAGTTTACGTTTGAAGACAGATAAACTGACATAATGGCTAATGCTTGAGTCAAGAGGGTTAAGAGAGCACACTTTGTCCTTGCATGGGGTAAGTGGAATGCAGAAGCACCTCTTGTGGCATAATTGTGAATTTCATTGTTTTTCTTGAAAATCTTGGCTAATGCCAGTGGCAGAACACCTGAGTTGAGATCATACATTAAGGAACCCAATTGCATATAATAAATATCTTCAACCTTTAAAATTCTATGATGATAAAAAAAGGATTTGTATGAGCAAGAAAGTCAGCATTACAGATTAGTTTATCTAATCGTGTTATTGAAGATTTGCCCCTAGCAAGCACATCATAATTAATATAAGGTAGAATTAAAGTTGAATACAAAATAAGTAATATGCTTTGAGGAAGAGCAGACTTCAACCTACGAATTACACCAGTATTCCTTAACAATATTTTGCATAGATTATTTATATGAGTTTTCCACTTCAATTGTTCATCGATGTGGAGACCTAGGAATTTAGTTGATGCTACCCTGTCTATCAGAACACCGTTGAAAATATGGGAGATTTAGAGACAGTTTATTAGCATGAATCCATGCAGTAATATTGCGCAACTCTGAGTTAACTGTTTGCAAAAGGACTTGTGCATTTTTGTGTTAAAAAGTATGCTGGAATCATCTGCAAATAGAATCAAGGATAATACATCAGAAGAATATTGAAAATCATTTATATAAAGGATAAATGAAAGGGGACCAAGAAGTGATCCCCAAGAAGGACTCCACAGCTGACATTTTGTAACTCTGAAGCTAAACCATTAATGGATAAGAATTGCTGTCTGTCAGCTAAATAGCTCCTGAACCAATCCAGGGCAGAACCCTGACCCCGTAATGAGATAATTTACATAACAAAATTGTATGATTTACTGTATCAAATGCCTTAGAGTAATCCAAGAATATTCCAAGTGTGTGCATGTGGTTGTCCTTAGCATTAGAAACGTAATTGATAAAGTGCAAGTATAGCATGGGTGGTAGTATGTTTCTCACGGAAGCCAAATTGAAAGTTGGAAACAAACTTTACTTGTATTGAAAAACTTTACAGTTTTCACGTAGATAAGTTTTTTCAAGAATTTTAGAGAAAGATGTTATTAGGGAAATGGGTCGGTAGTTCGTCAATAGTTTTGGGTCACCCTTCTTAAAAATTGGGACAACCTTTGCAACTTTCATATTCCTGGGTACAATGCCATTTGTCATTGACAAATTAAAAATATGCACTAATGGCTGTACGATTCCTGCTGCTACGTTTTTTAACTAGACTGTTGGAGATATTATCACAGCCAGGGCTTTTTCCAATCTTCAAAAAATTGACTATACTGAGTACTTCTCCTTCATTTGTTGGCACTTAAGACAAACTTTGCTGGTTAGGTTCTTTTAAGAAGTCATGGAATGATTTATTACAATTTGGAATACCCTCCGACAAATTCGGACCAATACTACAAAAAATAATTATTGGATTTTTTAACAATAAACTTTGTATCATCTATTAATTCTCCATAAATTTGCAGAGATCTTATGGTAGATGTTTTACTGTTGCTTTTAAAAATATTTTGATTATCTTCCTTGTTCCTTTTATATTATGATTATCATGATGTTGATGAAAGTGACAGTATACAGTGAAACTTCGTTATAAAGAGCTCTGATAAAGATAAATATAATATATAAAGGATATATATATATATATATATATATATATATATATATATAAATCCTATATGAACCTTATTTTGTTATGGTCCCAGCTCTGCCTTCCCTGATATAACAGGTAATATTTATAGTCTCAAGGTCCTCGTTATAATGAGGTTCCATAAAGACACCATATTATATCATGGATATATATCATGGATATATATTTACAATATATTTATATATATATATATATATATACAATATATTTACAAAATAATTGTTTTGATATCACTGTAAATAAGCATGAAACACGATATCGAAATAAATAATGAAGCGTAATTGATTTTTAAAAAAGGTTTCTTTTTGTTTTGTCGGAAAAGGAAATGGATGGGACTTTGGAAAATTTACAGGAGTGGAATTACTGCCGTGTGGTGGGTTGGATGCAATAACCGGGGTGGACCGTGTTAGGGAGCAGAGTGAACTCGATTGAAGCTCAGGGACACCAAGGGGAGTGTTTCACAAAGACTAAGATCGACTTTAAGTTGGACTTAACTATGGCAAGCCGTTCATGCCACTGTTTGCTCTCACCATTTACTGGCATTGGTCTCTCAAGGGACGTATAAATCGTGGTCACAAATCTACAGAATTTAATTTTTTTGATAGTTCATTATTGAAGGAAAAAATATTGTCTAAAGATCATGATTGAGAGACCAATAGTGAGAGCAACCAGTGGCATGGATGGCCTGTCATAGTTAAGTCCAACTTAAATTCGATCTTAGTCTTTGTGAAACATCCCCCTGATCTTTACTTCATGATTTTTATTGAAGTTAGCATGAACAGAAAAACCCTGCAATCACAAAATACAAATGATAAATAACATCGTTCCAATGTATTATAAAATAAGTAATAAAAGCGAAATGACACATGTCCCATTTAACCATATTCATTTTTAACTAAACCATCCAGGTGTTAAATATCAAACACTTTCTCTTGATTGAACATTACAGTCATTATCAAATATGTATACATGTATTTCATATATTCAAAACAATAATTTCTGGAAGCAACTAGTCTTTACTTAATTAAATTACTAAACATTTATATAAACACAGTCTTTTTGTTGGTGGTGGTTATTTTACCTGACTGCTAAGGAAGCATAAATGCTTATTAGTAAGCAACCAGAGGACCGACGGCTTTAGGTCCTCTGCGAGGGACCTGGTAATGAGGATTAATGCCTTACCAAAGGGCACTAGTGATACGACTTGGTTTCGAACCCGGGTCGCCGGATTACGAGACCACTGCTCTACCAACTGAGCTATCGCGCCTTCTTTCAACCAATTATCCAAAGTACTATTTAGAAATACATGCACAGAAATTAATGCCCCTCAAAGTCAAAGGCTACTGGTGGTCACCAACCACCGACACGTCTAGAACCTGCAGGAAACCAGGTCATCTTTATTTATGATTCCTTACAGAGGTCCAGCTAAAGATATAAAGAACCAAACAGTCATAACTACAAAGTGCAAGATCATTAAATCCACTAAAGTCTACACTATTGTCTTTGTCTAAATACAATCAGTTAATCAAATCATTTACATCGACTCATACATTCTTATTAAAGATCAAGTTCTGATAAACAAACATAATTCACTATATACACAACTTTTACTATCCATTATGAATACTTGTTCAACTTTTATACAGATAAATACCAAAAACATTTCATACTATGACATGGGCATGGGCGCTGCCATCTTTAAATGCAATGCTTACATGCACACGCCCTCTACGTCCTCATGAAAATAAATTGCCGCCCATTTATCTGAGTTGTTTCAATTATTGAAACAAAAATCTAGTGTCACAAGCAGATACTCTAAATAATGATACCCAATTTTCCAATACTTAACTTTATACTTTACAAAGTGATTTGTAGTTGCAAATAAACCAATGATTCAAGATATTCGGAAAAATATTCTGCATAAAAAGTCCAGGTCATTAACCGCGTTGTCCTTGAACCAATTTAACTTTCTATAAGTAAAAGTAATGCAATTCAACATTATAAATTGACAACTAGTCTTCCTGAAAATGTAACTTCTTATTACAAGAATGAAATAGAAACTTACATCGACTTTTCTCTTGGCCTGCTACGATAACATGCCCGACTTGCACCAGAATCAGAGCATGTAATGACGTTAATAACCACGCTGCCGAGATTCATAACAACCTTTGATAAAGAAACCTTCCTATTTCAGCAATTTATATAGAAATTAATGTAGTGAAACCAGAAAATAAGGACGCAGGCTCAAGTGTATTCAGTTGAAAGTCATTCTGCTCTATTTAAATGGAAATCCAACCTTGATAGCAAAATTGTCTAGAATAAGGCAGAAAAACAGAGGAGTATACTGATGAAAGTTTGAATGAAATCGGACAAAAAATTTGAAAGTTTCGAATTTTTGAAAGTTGCAATTAATATAGGTATGGGCTCCTCGAATTGGCTGAATTGATAATGTCTTTGTGATGTAGTGGCGGACAACTTTCCCATTTGCTCTAATACACAAAAGGACTATCATTTCAACTTGTCATAAATGTATGAATCGGGGTGGTCTCTTCTGTTTAGAGGACCTGTAATAATGTACTCTCCATAACAGGGGCGGATCCAGCCGGCGGCAAGGGAGGGGGCCTAAAAAGGGGCCCAAAAATTGAAAATCGTGCCGGTCGATTTTTCGCTCAGTTGGGGTAGCAACAAAAAAATGTTTGCACCCGAAAACAATTTTTCGCTCCGGGAAGGGTAATTTTTTCCCCATCACCACCCCCCCCCCCTCCCTCCCCTTGGGCGCCAGGGTTAGTGAGCACAATTTTTTTTTGGCACCCGAAAATTTTTTCCCTACGGAAGGGTTACTTTTTTCCACCACTTGGGCGCCAGGGGGGCCCAACTTTTTTTTCAAAAATGTTTTTACCTGTTTTTTAGCTAGGGCCCACCCCTGGATCCGCCACTGCTCCATGATATATTTTGAATAGTGCCCCGAGGGTGAAGGCACTTGGGAGAAAAACAGAAATAAGTGATATTTTTGTACGCGACAAACGAGAGAGTACTCCGTCACTACGTCACAATACAATGACAAAATTGCCGATTTGAGATTCGCACAGCTGTAGTGATCTCATATTTCAAACACTCATAACTTTCTTAATATTGGATTTATTTCCAACTTTCGCCATTCTGTTTCTCTGATTTTTCTGCTTTCATCCAAATGAACTGTTTAGAAGGGCTGGATTGTCCTTTAAGTCCAGGCAAAATATCAAACATGATAGAACAGGCGGTCTTATAGACTCTATCTATTGACAGTTTTGCCACTCCCTACATGTATACCTCGCTAGTCTTAAAGTAGACATACGAAGACAATAAATGTCAATTAATGTGGTACCTACGGTAAGCATATGTTATTTATAAGTTGTTCATTTTATACATAGCATATCACAAAAATCTTCTGGCTACTGGATATCCTCAATCGAAATGTCGAAAAATAGCCCCCTCTCTTTGCCTAGAAAATCAGTCATGGAACTGGTCCACTATCTGTGACGTCACAACCGGTAAAGAGTATATTCACGTACCCGGATGTTCCATTGAAAAGCATGTGCAGAGAAATAATAATGCAGAACTCAAATAATTCATAAATTTATGTACAATTCTTCACCTTACCCTAATATTTCATAGTATGAATATCAATTCCCTTTTTCAGAATTATGACATATACATGCCAACGATGCGTTATTAGTCGATATTTTCACCATGTCATTTTTTGTGTGTGTGTTGAATTTGGTGAGATTGTGCGTGTGCTCGGTAAAGTAGATCCGGTCATTTGGCTCCGTTCTCGCGTTCGGTCTTTATATACATACATATATAGCAATTTATAATTGCTGGAGAGTTTGACCAGAACGATCTTTCCGATGGTTTCTTCTTTCATTTTCCCTTGTCTTTCGCCTTCTTTGGCCCTGAAGATCAGCCATCTTCGTCCATGCTGTGGATTGTGAGATCTTCCAAATTCTGACAGCAGTGGTTACTGAGGAGCAGGTCTAGTTGGTTAGTTTTTTTCCTTAGCTGGTAACATCGCTCTCACTCTCTTCCAATTGCCGATATACATACACTTAGCGCACGTATGTTCCACAAGCCGCCTAGAGCAGCGACCTGGTCGTACCTGCCGATTCCGCTTGCTTCACGAACGTTCGTGCAAGAGCCGCATCACTCCTCTCGCGGATGAATATCGTTCAATCACTAGTCATATTCGTCGTCCGCTATATGGAGGAAGATCTCGTTCAAGTTTGATATATTAAAACAAAATATGTAACTGGTACTGTATCCTTTTTTGATGCAGTCACACACATCCATGATAAGTTCGATCATAGTTCTAGGCCTATTCGTTTCACAAAACTGCTCCTGTACCTCATCTGACGACAAGATAGTGCTTCTAAGCGATGTCTAGACACCATTCTGAGATTCTGAGATGTACACCGCCTATTTATACGTGCATATGATTTAACCTTGTTTCCCAAGCAGTAAACTCGTTTTAAAACTCTACCAAAAGGAGACTGTGGGATATAAAAAGAAACCAGCGACTGGAAAACGTTGCTTCGTTATTCAAGAAAAAAGCTCCGACGGGATAGCATTTACATGGGCATATCACTGCCATTCACTCTCACTAAGCCCATGATCACCGGTTGTGACGTCACGAATAGAGGACCCGTTTTCTCCGTGCAATTCCGTGTTCCCGACTTCGAGATTTTGGTGAAGTTTACTCGCATAAATTCACCATACTGATTTTGTTTTGTCGGTTGAACGCCATTTAGTGTTATTCTGGGAGTTAAAAGATGTAATTATCTCAATATTTGGGATCGTCTACTTTAAGGACCGCTATTCATAACGCTGAACTTCATACGCGTGGAGGGCCGCTATTCATAAAACGGAAAGGGGGTCACTATTCATAAAGGCATAAGGACCGTTATTCATAAAGACCGCTATTCATATTGCGAGGTGAGGGTCGCTATTCATCATTCACATTGAGGGTCATTACTCATAAGGACCGCTATTTATAACCGAGGAGGAGGAGGACCGCTATTCATAATTTACATTGGGGGTCACTACTCATAAGGACCGCTATTCATAATAGGAAATGAGGGTCGTTATTCATAATACGAGAAGAGAATAGCGACCCTCTTCTCGTATTATGAATAGGGACCCCTATGAATAACGACCCCGATTTTGTATTATGAATAACGACCCCCTTCTAATGTTGTGAAGAGCGACCCTCTTCTTCGGTTATGAATAGCGGTCCTTACGAATAGCGGTCCTTATGAATAGCGAGCAGATCCCAGTCTATCTGCCCCGTACTAATACACGAGGCGCCCTTTTATCCTTTCTTCTGACATGTTAATTCAGACATATTAGAGCATGAGTACAAAACATTTGCATCACATAAATAAGCGGTAAAGCAATAAGAGGTAAAGCAATCTTCCACCTGACAGTAGGGACTTTTAGATTTTACACGACGAGAACGTGGACTGCCACGGTGACATCCTTTTAAGGTAATGTGACGTCCTTTTAAGGCACTGCCGGGCACGGGCCAGTGCCTTGAAAGAATGGCACACGTTGCAGTCCACTACGTCGACGTGCAAATCTAAAAGTCCCTAATGTGCCTAGTTGCTATGTCAGACAACCATGTATGCAAGTCAGGCGGACATCAAACAAAAGCTACAAAGTCATTTCATTACATTAATATCACAACATCAAATTACATTACATGGCGTAGGGACATCAAACACCTAGATAATTGAAAGTAATCAGGTCCATCATCTAAAAATTCCGATCACCTGTCTACAAATCAAATAGCTCCTATTGACTTAAAGGAATTTCTGTCTTCCGACATTACTATTAAAATGCTTCGTCACCGTATACACACAGCTTTAATTTTCTTCCCCTCTTCTTTATACCGTAGCTATTGATCCATTACATTTTACGGCTCATAAAGCGTACACGACAAAGAGTTTTGAGGCCCATGCACGCAGGATAGTATAGTTGATAGGTTCACACGACATAGTCCATTCAGATCGTAGTTTAAACTTAATCTGTAGTTAGTTACCGTACGGACACCCTCATGATTACATAACTTTAAGTTCACTCGAAGTTAAGTTGGTTTTAATAAAAGCTGAAAGATGAGAGAAGCAAATTAGTGACAGTTTGAAATTGTCATCAGTGAAACACAAATGGGCAACAACAATTTGCTCTGTAGGGAAAGTGAGGTAAGATGAGCCAGTTTTTACATTTTGGCTCCGTACTACCAATAGATAGGAACTACAGTTATGGGTTATATACAGTTATGTAGTACAACTACCATTCTCTCTTTTCCTCCATTCACCTGTGAAGCAACTCGTTTTATATGTGTCTGGTGGACCGCCCCAAAAATGTCATTTGGATCAATTTACCCCAGTCATCGTATGTTGATCCATGGCATTTCGTGGCATTTTGGCATCTAAAATGAAATTATTAGAATAACACCTATTTTCCTGATATGGATAATGAATGATTATACTTATACTTATACTTATACTTATTACATGAACATCAAGGCATGTATTGCTGTCAATCATCATTTCTTCCTTTTTAACTATATGTTTTAAAAGGTACACAATGATTCACACAGGGGTGAGATGAGCCACACAATGGTTAAGCCAGGGCTCAACTTGCCCCAACGGAAAGTCCCATCTTACCCCACACACGCCATTTTGACAACTTGACACAGCATTTTTTTTTACAGTTCAATGAGGCTCAAATGTTTTTACACAAAAATCCACTTTAATCTATAGCATCCATTCACAACAAGCAGTTTTGATAGATCCCAATTGGGAAGGTATAGTCACTCTATATCTACAATAATAAGAAAATATCAAAAAACTGTGTAAACTCCCAAAATAACGACAACTTTGTTATCATTCTGCCTCCATGTGACAAAGGTAGTTCCAGCGATGTAAATTAATATCCTTAATGTCCTGAGGGTGCAAACCAGTTTTCACTTCATACAGTTTCCTAGTAACAAGGGGTGGCTCAATTTACCCACTGGCTCATCTTACCTCACTTTCCCCTACATACAATTTCATAATCTTTCATTATTTTAGTTATTTTTGACGGAATAGATTTGTTTCATACAGGGGTTAAATAAAAAAAAACATATTTGCAATAATTATATTTAGGATGAATGTATGATTGAATATTTTCTTAAGGGAAAATATAGATTTTTGCTGTGTTTTTTACAAGGCAAATGGGAGGGAACTCGCTAAATACGTCACAGAGTTGTCAATTCGTGTTTGATTGATTGATTGCACATTTAACAAAATCATAACTTTCTTTTTTTAATCGTATTTTGTTTAAACGTTCACTGCCCTGTTTCCTCTCATTCTGCTGCTTCTCTTCAAAAGCAAATTAATATCAGGGTGGTAACTACGGGCAATGGGAGCCTCAATCGAAGTTATGTGAAGATGCAGTAAACGACATTGCACCTGCTCGTAGTTGTAATGACTGCTTCCATGCCTTGCAGTTTAGAATTTTCTATACTTATTTGGCTACCGTGTGAACCCGCGCCGTTCTTAGTAGATTGTGGTTCATAACTTCGAGCTTTCGCAAACAAAAAGTTTAAAACTAGCACGGTGCGTGTGAACATAACCGAAATAAATACATGGTAATGCATGGATTTTCTGGTTGAACGGCTGAGGTAAAGAGTCATAAAACTAGGTATATCCAATAAATTAATCAAACTGGACCCACAAAAACCGCAGAAAGGTATGCGAAGAACACGACAATACAGGCCAAGCGTATAGTTACATAACATTCGACAAGTCGGGATCTCGTGCACTTTGGAAGACGTAGTTTTGCTCTCGCCACGACCTGCTGGGTCATTTACCCTTCAGTTAAAGTAAATATGTTTTTTCTTATGTTTTAAGTGGTTAAACAGTTCTTTCCAGATACAACAGAAAGAAGAGGTAATTAGCGGATGAGAAGTAAACTCTGTGTGTTGGGTCAGGTGCATGTCTTGGCGTATTACCCAGGAAAACAAAAACGAGCAATGGTTTGGTCACTCTCATGAATTAAGTCAATGATATATTTTAATCGGACGTTTGATTTCAATTTTGAGAAATCAGAATCGTTCCTCCGTGAAGGACCAAGTAGGCCTAAAGGCTCGTTTAGATATGGCGTGGTAAACTGCCGCTAAACAAGCCTTCGCGTTTTTTTTCAACGTGTAAATTAATGGCAACTGCGCCCAACATGTGCGTATTCATTGAGCTCTGTGTTATAAGATATATACAGAAATGTGACGCGTATTACACTTTTACGTCATCATGAAAAAGGGTCCCGGTCTTGCCGGGTCATAGGCGAACGAGTCTCAAGTCAGGTAAAAGTCTTAGATTATTTGATTTGAATCATTAGTTCTAAAGCATTCCATTTCACTATTAAGTCACGTTGTCTATGTTACTGAATTTCTGATCATCACATTTCTTGTCAGTTTTGGCTATTATCACTTTAATGTAATGCATATCTACCTTTTCATCTAATTGATTGGTTGCTTTTTATTCATTTCTATGCCAAAAGTAACAAAACATAATACATTTTGCAAAACAATAATAATTCTTTATGTAATATGGAAAGAAACAATCCTGAATCAAAGTAATTAATTACATGTATTGAGAGAATACTCTGTAAATCATAAAATACGTAAATGAAAATGTCCAATTAGTTTCCAAAAATAATTATAAGAAACATGAGGAGGGCGTTGTTCGCTTAGCAAAATAAAAGTGGACACTCTTTATAGTTAAGATTTTCAAATAAAAAAATAAAAAATAAACTTATCTTTCATGTATCAAAATAACATATAGTAATCCTCTTTAAAGCCCAAGTCCAGTCCGATTTTCAAAAATTATAACATGTTGTAAATAAATCAAAGGTTAAAACTGCCAAATATCACGGGCGTACTTCAATCAGGTGATTTTTAAGAGCGATTTTTGTTTCGGGTATTTCGAGCAAAACATTTATATTGCTGTACGGATGTGACGTATGCTCCTCACAGCGAAAGTGCCAGCGGTATACATTCTGACAATAGGCTATTTTCGTAATGTAACCAAATTTAATGCATACGTCTTTGTGAAGTGCCTCTATACAAATTATTTCATTCACCTGATAAGAATAATAGTGTTTCATTATTCTTATCAGGTGAATGAAATAGTTTGTATCGAGGAACTTCACAAAGACGTATGCATTAAATTTGGTTACATTGCGAATCTGTGTTGTGAGGACCCTACGTTACAACCGACTCGCTCATTAACTTGTTTTTTGCTCATTAAAACAAATTATTAAAAATAAATCTGAGCACCATTTTCCAAAACCAAGTTATATTTGGGCTTTTTAGATTTGTGTCTATCTAATCAGCTCAACTTTTCAGTGGAGTGGACTTGTACTTTAAGATGATATGCAATTGGTATCAAACCTTTCGTGCATGAGTGAGCATGGATATTTAATAAAATGGAGCATCTGGCCATTCAAATGTTAATGAACACTAGATGTTGAGCGGAAAAGAGAAGCATCTTGACCGTGTTTGACAAAAGTCAACCAGTCCAGAGACTATTGACATCCAAAGCTCAATCTCGTCATTGTTTCTAAAATTCTTTGTTTTCATTACATGCATTACAGTTCCCCGAATTCATTTAATATTTGAAAAGCTACTTGCTCTATTTTGCAATTTTCTTAATCTGACTTTCTTACGCTTAATTTGATGTGATCATCCAAGCGTGAACGTTCAAAAATCGATCTTGACTGATGTTGGTAGAATAATATTTTTCCTTTAATTTTTATATATATAATATTCCATTGACGGTTTATATGAAAATGTTGAACAATAAAGAATGTCAACTTTCTTTTTCGCTGAGTGAAGGAAGACCTTAGACCAATTATGCAGTTACTGGAGAGGAAAAGATTAGTAGCTTAATTGGTAATAAGACCAAATGATGAGATCATGGATTTGGATCATGATTTCGTGAGGCGCTGAGTGTGTTTGGTTTTCGTCTAGGTTTTTAATTTCGGGGGCCTATGAACAGATAAACGGGGAGGTTGGGTTGGGTATGCCGGCTCTACCGGAGCTATGATGTATACGTTTCTGCACGTTGTCATCTTTACAGCACAAAGTATATGAATCATTTTTTGTTTGATTTTAAGGGACGCCTGAATTTCTGGAATGCATGCCTCATTGATGCGATTCACTAATAAGTTGAACCTTTGCATAGTCAAAGAAGTTAAAAGTAAATAAAGAAGTTAAGAAAAAAAAAAAACAGTTAAGGACCAGTTAAAAGCAACTGGTACTGGTATCAGTTGATTCCAGTTGAGTGAACTGGTTTCAATATGGAAATCGGTATAGTGGAATCAACTGGAATCGACTGGATTCCAGTTGAGAATTGCAACTGCATGGTACCAGTTGGAATACCAGTTGTCAACTGGTACCAGTTGGATCCAGTATACCAATTTCCATATTGGAAACACCGCTAACTGGGACCAGTTGAAAAACCAGTTGACATCTGAGACCAGTAGATATTTCCAGTTGATTAACCAGTTGATATACCATTTGAAAACCAGTTGAATACCAAGTGAATATCCAGTAGAGACCAGTAATCAACTGATAATCTATAATCAATATTGGCATTTCGTCACCAAATAGACCATATAATATAGACTCTTGCAATTACTCTAACACAAAGATCATTTGAAGTGGATTACAGATGAGTATAATAGTAAGTAAGAAATTCGGAGTTCGTACATAGATATATACAAAATTTTACTAGTTGTTTCCTAGTTATTAATTACGTATATCAATACATCTATGTTTACGTCTTAAATTAGACGTGAAACATGATAAGACATATTTAATATATGTTGTCAATGATTGAGTAAAAAAAAATAGAAATCACAAAATTGATGTGCATTGTCACATTTGCTTCACAGATCATGATAATTATATTTTCTGTGAAAACATGCGAATTAATCATGAATATGCATAAGATACATTGAACTGATTTTTCAAATGGTATTTTACTGGTTTTCAACTGGTAAATCAACTGGTAATCATCTACTGGTTTTCAACTAGTAAATCAACTGGTAATCATCTATTGGTTTTTAACTGGTAAAGCAACTGGTAATCATCTACTGGTTTTCAACTGATACATCAACTGGTAATCATCTAAAGGTTTCCAACTGGTATCAAATGGTCCAGTTTGGCCACTGTGCTACAACTGGAATGAACTAGTAGATTTACCAGTAACTTAGGCCCATTGGTTTTAACTGGTATCAACTAGTCTAATGATATACCAGTATGGTTAATGCCTTTCAAATGGAATCAACTGGTAAACTACAACCATTGGGTTTCAATATGTTCCAACTGGAAACAACTAGTCTCAAATGGTCCACTTTGGTTGTATGGGTTTTAAACTGGAATCAACTAGTAGATATATCACTAAGGCCTTTTGTTTTTAACTGGCATCAACTTGTGTAACAATTTAATACCAGTATGGTTAATTGGTTACAACTGGAATCAACTGGTTTGTTTTCAGCATGTGTCAGTAGAGTCAATGGGTGTCAACTGGGATATACTGGTGTATGTGAAGCTTACCAGTTGTGTCAACTGGTTACAACAGGTACCAGTTGAATCCAGTTGAAACCAGTAGAATAAACTGGCACATATTCCAGTTCCTTCAAATGGATTCAACTCGGGTACCAGTTGATTCCAGTTGATACCAGTTGAAATCCAACTGGTTGACATATGGGACAAAGTAATGCTACAGACAGGTTATCTTAGATAATGATAATTGATACATACCTTCTCAAATCCTTACGTATGCAAAGTAGGCATATGAAAACATTACCTCTATTCGTTAATGTTGGTTCTTTAATCTACTCCACCTGTGGAGCCAAGCTTGTATAGCAAAGTTAAGATATCTGTCACATATCTGTTTAGCCAAAGTTGCAATGCACAGAAAACCATCTAGTCAAGCAGAACATAAGCAAGAATGTCAATCTGCCTAAAAAATAGCTGCAAAGAACGAAACAATCCTTTTATAATTTTTGTTTTAATTGGGTGGTCCGCATTACCTTGTACAATAGCAGTCAATGGAGACTTTTAGATTGAGTGGACGAGAACGGAGTGGACGTCTACTGATCACGCGTGTCAACGTAGTAAACTGCCCCTGTTCATTGCAGATAGAAATCTTTTAGATTTCACTCGACGATATACGTCGACAGGAAGTAAGCGTGGTGAAGTCATGAACGGCGCGCCAAATTTCAAAGGAGATTCCGCGCGCCCCCAAATGCAAAAATAGGCTAGATCATGAGATTGCTTCTGTCAGAAATGGCGAATCTGCATCGAATTCGAGAAACCGTAACTTTGCATATTCATTTTCCCTGATGCGGAATTTTACTTATATTTGTTTGTTGTTGTTTTTTTCTTTCCATTTGCATATTCACAGAGCTAAGCTGAATTATTTTGCAAGAGAATTATGATGCCTAAGCCTCGGTCGTATGCGGGCCGTGGGCCGCGGGCAGACCGCGAGGACCCGGCGTACCGTCACGTCACCAGCCGGCTGGGCGGTGCGAAGGCGAAGCTCATGCACACTGCCACTGCCACAATAGCTATAATCCTTTCATACTTTCATAACTTACTTTCAATAAAAGCAAAAAATTCAGACAAACCAATCAAAAAAAGTTTGAGCAAAATCAGAAAATAAGAAAGTTATGATTTTTTGAAAAAGTATGTAAAACTATGGAACAATGAGAATCACAACACAAATTGCCAAGATGGTTATCAGTTTGTGACGTCATGTCCTCACAACTTATCAATTGCTTTATATAGTTTAATCCCATTAATTTCCCTTTTATCCCCAAAACTTGATTTCCCATACCTTTGCCCAGGTTATATGATTTGTATCATATTGCGCGCATGACATTTCCCAAAAACTTTTATGAATTTTGAAGAATTGATACTATTTTCTGAATATTGTATTTCATAATTATTGATTTTTATATAAATAGTTTATCAAAATTCAATTTTTCATGATTTAACTGGACAAAAATTACTCTTTATTTGTGCATCCACACAAAACATAATGCTAACAATCTAACTTGGATGCTGGTGTGTTGAAATAAGATTCTTAGGGTGAAAATAGGAAATTTATATTATCAATATAAAGAAAATAATTAGTGGATAGTGAGGACCATACGTCACAGACTCATGAGTGAGTTGCCAATTTGTGTAGTGATTTTCAAAGTTTTTCATGTCATTAAAAATTCATAACTTTCTTATTAGTTATCCGATTTTGCTCAAACTTTTTTTGATTGGTTTGTCTGATTTTTCTGGTTTTATTGAAAGTACATGTAAGTTATTTTTGGAGTGGACTTGGGCTTTAAGACAAGTATCTTCGGATATATACTTCCTAATGTGTGATACCCTTTTATAAGTAACCGAAGTGGAACAGAACTGATATAACATAATACGGGTACTGTAGACCTATTTTCTTCAGATACATTGAAATAGATGTTTTGGACATAAAATAGGCATACTTTTACGAGCTATTTTACGATACACAAACAGAGCTTATTAAAACACAAGTTTTATTTTGTATCCTAAAATTTCACACTGTAAAAAAGAGATGCATCCGAGTATGACCGCAACGCGGCGAATTGTCCGAAATAATAGAATCAGGCCGACTGGGTCGCAGCGTCCAAGAATGTACGGATTACCCAAAACGCACAAAAGGAACGTACCGTTACGTCATATTCTCTCAATAAGGCCGGCGCATACAGACCGCCCTTGTTACAATAAACGGGTTCGCTTATCGGTAAACGCGTAAATATAGTACGGAGGTATTATTGCAATGCAATGCCAAAAGGCTATTTTCGTAATGTAACCAAATTTAATGCATACGTTTTTGTGAAGTGCCTCGATACAAACTATTTCATTCACCTGATAAGAATAATAGTATTTCATTAGACAGAATCCAAACTGTATACATTAGTTGTTGCCAGGTTAGACAAACATTAAGGCCTGAATTCACAAATGAGGTTTGTCGACAAACCTAGGTTTATGTGCGTCATTTGACGCGTTTCGACGCGTTTCAGACCAAGTTTTGTCTGAAACTTGGTCTGAAACGCATCGAAGTAGTATATTGTATTCGCAGAAAATGGCAGCTCGTGCTATAACATTTAGTGAATGGAGAACTCCTACAGCTCCATTATTTAAAAGATTGCGAATCCTAAATGTGTATAATTTACATGATTTATCGATTTCTACTTTCATGTTTGATCTAGTCAATGATAATTTGCCTCATTTTTTGATAGAGTACTGTGACATTTTAGAGCATAGCTATTCCACATAACAAAAAGAAGGTGGACATTTACGTCTTCCAAAATTAAGAACGGCAAAAGGTCAATTTTCCTTGTCTTTAGTGGGCAGTGAATTTTGGAATAGATTACCTATTAATGTCAGATCAATAAGGTCTAGAAATAGGTTTCAGAATTCTGTTACAAGTCATTTGTTGAATGAGTCATGAATGAAATATCAAATTAATTAATCTGCATAATTATGTACACAAATTATATTCTACATTATCAGTTTGTACATTGTAAGACATTGTTAAGTATTCTGATTTTTTTAAAGTATCGATTGTAATTGTAAATTCATTATTTTTGTTTTGTTAAGTTTCCTAAACTGATTTGTACCAATTGAAAATACTTTGTTTAGCTGTTTAATGGGTTAGGCTCGACTAGCACATGTGCTATTACCTGGCCTCTTTTACCAACCAATAGTTTCTCTTCTTGTATATGTAAACACATTGTATGAAATGTATTACTGTATTGTTGTTGGTAATATAACATCAAATTACGAAAATGGCCTATAACCGGCTGGCAATATACCTAATTTACTGTTACCTTAGACAGCCAATCAGAGCTCGTTATATTTCGCGCCTTGTGCCTTGTTCCTTTTTAGTTTCCGTTTATATTGTTCGATTTCGGCTTTCTGTTCATTCTTGCGTTTTACTCTGATGAGTGCAAGACAAAAAGCTTCAGTATGGCTCTTTTCAACGCGATTTTCCGATTATGTAGTACCAATCATCTTTTGAGAAATTGTAAAGAGTTTTATCTCTGTGATCGAATACTCTCCATGCCGAATCCGCGTAAGGTTAGAATTCTTTCGCCTCCGGTCCGGACTCAGGGAATGCAATTCAAAGGGGGTGGGAAACTTTGCCTCGGATCCGAAACAAAATCAATTATTTAGCTAATGTTGCAATCATAATTATAAGCCTTTAGGTCAGTCAGGGATCCCATGACTTTTACAAGCCAATCGCCAATTTGATAATCGCCTCTTTGATGTGGGACTGATCACTTCTTTTTTTTACAGGCCGGTAAATCACGAATGCTCACGCTTTTGCAATTACGCGACTTTTCGAAATTAACCCTACCTTTTAGCACTTGAAAAGAAAAAAATACAAATGCTTGCTTTTGAGACTAGTCATAACGTATATTTTATATATCTACTTTTTTCTTTTTAAATTTTATTTTACATGTATTCTCGGTTATCGTCAGTTCGAGGGGTGGGGGGGGGGGGTGCGGCCACTGATTTTCAGATAGTATCGACCTATATAATGGCGCCCGAAATCATGGCCGGAGAATCATGATTCTTTTGTGTTAGTCTCTTCGCAGTGACCATTTACATTTATTTTGTTAACATCTGCGTCAAGTACCATCACTGCTCGTATTTTACAATGGTATTTAAACGAAATGTTGGGTCACGTATTTAAAACTAATTTTAAAAGGGAATTGCTCATCATGCAGCGAAAGAAATTAAGGAAATTTCCTAGATTAAACCAAAAAAAAAAAAACAGTTCATGTCAGTAAGGGCGACTAGATCAGTTTTCTTCACATCATTATAAATATTTTTTTTTTTTAATCGTTTGGTAGAAGCTAAAACATATTCACTGTAAGTTTCGTTTGATGCCCTTTTTAACTTTCACATTTCCCCCACGATCGGCTAAGCCTAATTGACTCAGTATGCCCTTTACAAGAGATCATTTTCCATTTTTGTATTTCTTTTTTTTTGGGGGGGTGGGAGGGAAGCGTGGACCCGGCCGTACCAAACTATACACAATCCATCATAGCAAAATAATATCTAAGAGTAATTTTTAAAAAATTATTTATCGATGTTTTTGTCTTTCTTTCGCTCTTTCTCTCCCTATATCTCTCTGGTCACTTTGTTTATCTTAGCATAACACAACAGCAGCCTGGAATATCATCATTTCCAATATGGCGACTGCCGTGCTCGTCCCCGGTGATTACGCAGCCATTGTGTGTTATTTCATGGTTGTTTTCGGAGCAGGCCTATACGTAAGTGCTTAATTTCGGGAATTAATCAACACTTGTGACGTAAAACCCACAGTCTTACGATTAAATTTCAGTAAGAGCCCTATAAAGTGTATGATCTCAGCTCGGTTAACATTTGTTATCTCGTTTAAGACCATGATGACCCTGGGTAATGGTCTTATTTGGATCTGCGAAACTAATTCCTTATAAAGTCATTGGATTTTATTACCAGTCATAGCCCTTTAATGTGTTATTTGCTCATCAACTATCTTTTTAATGTCCCTTTGTATATTTGTTGACCTCCCATGACTTGAGAGTACATTAAACTTTTGCAATAAATCTGCCACATTCAGATATCTAAAGACAATCACATGACAGTATCTTGTTCTAAGGCTACTGTTTTAGACATAATATGGGTTATAGGTCTTAGGCTTTTCTTCAAAATCGGGTTCAAAAAGGGAAGTTTGGCTAATTTAGGTCTACAAATTGTTCAATTTGTTAAATGAGATTCCAGACCCAAAGTTGGGTTTAAATGAATTAATAGAATATAATATCTTAATTGTAATATCATAATGGTTTTTTGAACTTTTATTAGTATGTTGTTTTTTCTGTAATCACTAATGCATTTACCAAGGTGCAAAAGGTGCATCCCAAAATAAATTTAACATTAATTGTGTAAAAAGAACAACGGCAATGATAATAATAATAATATTAATGATTATAGTAATAACGACAACAAGGAAAGAGAAGAAAAAGCAGAGAAAGAGGAGGAAGATGAAAACAAAATTTCGTTTTCCAATAATTTATTATCTATTACTTTTTTATTTTCCCCTTTTCTTTCTCCGTTTACAAAGGCGCTTTTTACATCGAACCGAGGAACAGTAAATGGATACTTCTTGGCGGGAAGATACATGACATGGCTTCCAGTAGGTTGGTTTAAGAAAATCTTATATAATGATGTCGGCCGGGGATGTTTATTTTGAGAGAAATTGGCTTGAAGTTGGTATAAATCATGCAGTTAATCAGTAGTTTAGATCACCTTATAAAGGAGTACATGGTATATTCGATTTATATTCCTCATCAAAAAATGACACAACACGAATTTAAACTTAAAGAAATCATGTGAAAATGAACTTCAACTCACACATTTGTCCAGATTTCACACACACACACACACACGCAAGCACACGATTATACATATATATAGGTATATATTTATGTTTATGTATATATATATATATATATATATATATATATATACACAGTTATATATGTTCACGGTGCAAGTGTTAACTTTCAATAATTCTTCGTACTCAAAATCATGAATTTCAATTGTGATAACATTCAGTAAAATAAGTTTTCGTTTTAGTGTTAAATAGGTGAAGATTTCAAAATTAATCGAAGCAATGTATATGATCATTTGACAGCATAGTTTGAATGTCCTTCATATTTACATTTTTCTTCTTCAAAGTGATTATATTGGCTCAACTTCTCAATTTGAAACGGTATTTAAGTTGCATAAATATTTGGAGTGATATATATATATATATATACAACAGTTTGTAACTGTAAGGAAAAGGGGCTATCTCAAATATCGTTTTTGACTGCATTAGACTGGAAATAAATTGAACAGTTAGTATTAGTAGTGATTTCTTCTTTCTGCTGATCATCTTTCCATTTGGGTAGGCGCATCGATTTGGGCCAGTAATATTGGGAGTGAACATTTCGTTGGACTTGCTGGTGATGCTGCTGTGACGGGCATCTCACCCGCTGCATTTGACCTCAATGTAAGTCACCTATAGACTGAAGTATGTTAAACGTATGTGTATTTTGTTTTCTTTCTTGAATTACTTGATAGACGTATGCCCACACTTTACAATTTTTTCACAACTCCGTCAGGAGTGTCAAACTTTAACAGACACGGCGCATTGCAAATGTTCACTTGTATTTCTATTATTATTATTACTATAGCTGGAAGATAATGTGGATGCTTGAAAATCAAGGTCCCAACACTTGACTGAATAGATATAACACAAGATCAAGGGTTCGAGTGAGTGGTGGTCTTGCCCATTCGTAGCCCTCAGCTCTTATCGATATTCTGAGGAGCACAATTTTGGTGTGGCCCAACGTCTCCTGTATGCCTTAATATCAACTTTCCATTTCCAAACGTTTTCCAGGAAACAACAGTTTCTACATTTTTGGTAATACAAAATATGCTAAATAAGATATCAAAAATACAAAAAGACCACGGAGCTGCCCGAAAATAATCATATGATTACCCGATTATCAGGTGAAGATTGCTCGAAAGCCAAAATATCAAAATTATTGGGGGATGCAGCCGATGCCCCCGCTCTGTACCCCTCTATTTCTCTTTCAACATGGGCCACCAACACGACCAAGGACTTATCCAGAACGAAGAAAACGTCATATCTTTATTGTACTGAGTCCTTGTGAAAACTAAGAATGGTTGAATGTTGTCATTAACGAGTGTAAAATGAATATTATAAAATATATATATGGGAAAGAGCTTCAAAGGAAATGAACTAAATAAGTTTTTTTCAAAATGTAATATCATAATTTTCCGAGCATGGTGCCTTTGCTAAAAAGCAAGTGGCAACGGATACCAAGTGATCGTAATCGAATTAGATCTTAATAATACAATCTTATCTTATTCACTGTATGTTTCAGGGCTTGTCTCTGTTACCCCTTATGGCGTACCTGTTCGTTCCTGTTTACATCGCATCAGGGGTAAGTAGCGTGGCAGATGTTAATTCTGAATTTAGTTGCAATAAGGATATTAGTTAAGAGGGAATTTGATAACCCCACTGACTAAAAAAAAGGTGAAGCGTGTGTGACAATGCATTGTTTGATGTGCCTGTGTCACAACTGAGAGAAGGGGAGCAAGGGCGTACCTTCAACTCAGACATGTTTATCTTAGAATCGACAATTGGGAACTGACCATGATTGAAAACCTCTTGGTTAATAATCAGGTGACAATCAAGAAATACCGTCTGCTATAGGATGTGTTGTTAATTGTTGTCGTTGGATATCAGTGTTTAAGTCTATTTCAATACAGAAAAAAAAATCTATTCAAATGTCATGCATTGTCAGGTTTTTTTCTTTCTCCCATGATAATATTGTAGGTATGTACCCTACCAGAATACATGATGAAAAGATTTGGCAGCAATCGCATCCGTATCTACCTTGCCTGCATGTCCATCTTCCTCTACATTGTATCTAGAATTTCGGTGAGTGGATCATTTTTCAAACAAAGACATTTACGAATGTTCTCACGGCGTAATGCAAGTTGTCAATCAGGCATCCTCATCATCATCATCACCACCGTCATCATTACACCTTGGTGGGTTGAGGGGGTCCTGGTTTTCTTAACTTTCACATGATATTATTTGGCAAACTCCAATTACCCATTCTTCCGTCTTCATTGATTTAGTATATCTGTCCATCTTTGATCGGCCATTCTCCCCCATTCCTTCCGAACCACTTCATCCACCTTTCCACTGGAACTCATCGACTTGTTTTCCTCTGAGAGAAACCAGAATAGTTTCTATCAGAACGCGACCATCTCTTTACAGTTCAGAATTTCTACCTACGAAATCCCGTGCTTCCTAATTTGATGCACTCCTCCATCTCCCCTACCACTGCAAAAGTCGAAAATTAGTTCTTTTTTCAGCTTCCAGTACGGCGAGCGACAACTCACCGAAATAGATAAATTTCTACTGATAGTGAAGAAAGGAGTAATTCTCAAGTTATATCACCAATGAGATGAACCTCTTCAGTCACTCCAAAAGTCTGTTCTGCTTATACCCTAACTTCCATATTTCTTGCAACAGGTGGATTTGTATTCGGGAGCCTTATTCATCACACAGGCGTTAGGATGGAACCAATATGCAGCTATTGGTATTCTTCTCATCTTCGTAGCCATTTTCACTGTCACAGGTATTTTATTGTTGTCTGCACTCTCTTTGCTACATGTGGGACAAAAGATGAATGAAATGAAGACCCAGTCCCGTACACCCTTTTTATCATATAGATATTAAATCTTCCGAAAATGTGGAAAAAAGACTGACATGATGTAGACCCGAACAAATTTATATACATTTTAGTTCGTCCACCACGTATGAAATATCTTGCTGATACTTCACGAATAAAAGTAAAATTTGGCCTAAATACTGTGAAACGGTTTGAATTGCACTTTGTTTATCTTTCTTACATTTCTTGAAGCAGAGATTCATAACCAGACTAACAGTCATGTACTTTGAGAAAGCTATAGAAAGATATATTTCCCTCGTTTGTATTTCTTTGAATTATGAGTGCGTGTTGTGAAATCTTTTGTTTGGGAACGGAAGTAAATTCATGGGTGTTGGTTTTATTGGTTGGTAATTGTATCCTACACACGTCGGAGGGACAAGAGACATAAGGGATACATTTAATAAAACATAAATGTATAGTTATCGGTTCATGTTTCGGCTGGGCTTTGCCTCAAAGTACAGGTCACAAAGCCACGAACCCCTCCCCAGAAGGCAGTGCCAGAAGGTAAAAGCTGGAAAGAAATAAGAATATATGTTTGATTTAATTTGATTTGATACACAAAATATAATATAATATGTGTTTATAGCACCTCCAACTGCTACTTGTTGCACTCTGTTATTTCATTTATAAATTAAGGTGGATTGGCAGCCGTCATTTACACCGACACCGTACAAGTGTTCATCATTATCATCGGTGGCATCATACTAATGGTATTAAGTAAGTGTACTTAAGTTGGATCAATAAGTGGGAATTATTTCCACTTACGATGTTAAAACACGGCCCAGAAAGAAGGAAACTGTCGCGCCCTCACCTTGTACAATGGTAATATGTTACCTTTTGTGGTTCGCAAGGAAAATAAACTCTAAAGCTCGTAGGTTAATTATTCTTGGCCAGTTTTTAAATACTTGACGAATGCCATCATAGTATCATGGATTATCATCATCCCCCCTACACGCACGCACATTTACACAGGATTATGTTAGGGTTAGAAGAGATGGGAGTATGACAACCCCTTCTCCTCTTCACCCTTTAAACTTTCAATCGACCACAATTCCATAATTTCCGTATGTATATGCTATATATGGATGTAAAACATTCTCGTGATCTGATGACCTTTAGGTATAAGCTATTGTTTTTTATCGGTCGGCCAACTAGCAAATTGTTTCAGCACTTCCACCCCTTTTCCCCTTTCAGTCCCACATTATATACAAATCGATTAATATTGTCAGATACTTAAGGGAGATATGAGTTGGTCTAGCGCTAATGACCGAAGTACGGTCAGCTCTCTGTCATCACCTACTAACTGGCGCTGATCCGACTCAGGTTCGAAACTGAGTTAAGTCGTTCAGATTGTGACGTTGAAGTTCGGTCCTAAACGTAAATAATCATAATTTATATGTTTGATATGTCTATAGAAACATAAAGAACTCTTTATTTCTCCCCCCCCCCTCTCTCTCTCTCTCTCACATACACACACACGTACCCTCTACCCCGCTCTCACACACGCAACCCCCTGCAACTCATACACACAACAACAAAATGTTACCTTGTGTACAATTGTTGTGTCTTTGGTGATGATGATAACTGTGCTATATCCCACATCTTTCGTAGGTTACGGCCAGATCGGTAGCTTCCAGGAGCTGAAGATCAGATACTTTCAGGCCATCCCAAACGCCACTCTCAACACACCAAACTACACCTGCGGTATACCAAAGGAGGATTCCTTCCAGATGCTTCGAGACATCGATCCGTTCACCTCCAGTTTTCCTTGGCTGGGGTTCTTGATTGGGCAGACTCTATCCTCTCTGACCTACTGGTGCGCCGAACAGGTAGGTGATAGATATGTCGGTGTGTTTATAACCTTAATTGGCAGATTAGAAGGTGATGGAATAGACCTAAAAAGTATTGCTTTTACCGTAATGAGAGTGGTTACTACCAAATAAATCACTACCGTAGTCACCGTCTGAAAATAATCTTGCTTTCCTTACTCTCTCGGAATAACTTCAACGTGTATTTTTCAAACTTCCATATAGACTTATAGTAGAGATTGTTGACAAGAAATACACTGGTATGGGGTCGACACATTTGGGTGCAAAGTAAATAATATGCCACAAACCTGACAAAACAGAGTTACCATTAAAAACAAGGGCCCACAATGAGCATGATTGTGTAATATGTTTTATTACTTCTCAATAATATTCCTTCCTCCAAGGTGATGGTCCAACGTGCCTTAGCAGCAAAGAGTCTTTCCCATGCCCAGGGTGGTTGCCTGTTCGCTGGGTTCTGTAAGATCTTACCCCTCTTCATGACTGTTATACCTGGAATGATTGCCAGGGTCCTCTACACAGGTAAACAATGGATATGATAATGATGATAGTAATGCTGTGGTTCGAATCCCCAACATGGCATTATCGTCATTCGCTAGACATTAATCAGTATTAACCTGTAGTTATGCCAGTTTAGACGCATATTTGAATTGATTTGATTTAATTGGATATGGGGTATTTAAACATTATTAAACAACATGATTATGATAATAATGATAATAATGACCACAGCAATAATCCCCTAATCGCCAAATAAAATAATAATAAATAAATTAGGTTGAAACGAGAGTGAAAACGTCCATTAAATAATTTGAAATTGATTTTAATAGAATACAATAGTATACCAAAAACAGGTTCATGTACTAGTGAATAATACAAAAAAGGGGATTAGAAAGGACAGACTATAACAAAGGCTGATATAGAAAGAAAAGAAGAAAAGCAAGATGGAGAAATGGAAATAATTTTATGTAGAATTATTACAGATGAATTTTATTAAATCATGTAAAGCAATTCATCTCTGGTAGGAAGGAAATAGAAATGTGCTTGACCGCACTATTCTTGAGGCTTAGCTAGGGCCCTGATCTTTGCTCATTCACACCGGAAACTCAACTCAAACAATGCAAACCGACCTATTCTGTGCCATTCAGTGTAATGTAATTGTTCTTGTTTTCGTTCGGTTTATTCCAAGCCTAGTAGTGGTCTCGTCGCTGTGATATCAAGGACCTCTCACTAGAGAGATAGATGAAAACATGTTTGAATAACAATGATGTAGATTAACATGATTAATGTCTTACCAAGCAGTTGTCTTACCAAAGGGCTAACCGTAAACTATGTGATCCACAGACCGGTGACTTACGTATTCACGAGCCAAGACCCTTCTAGGACCTCTATGATATCATCATCATTATTACAGTTCTACCGTTATTATTTCACGCGGTTCTACACCTCTATCGTTATCATCATCATTATTACAGTTCTCGTTACCGTTATTATTGCTGTGGTCATTATTACCATTATCGTTACCGTCATTGTTACTGTTGTCATCATTATCAATATCTTTATGATATTATCACTTTCACTGTGATTATGGTTATATAGATACCGTAGCTTGTGCTTCACCGGAAACGTGTATGGAAGCTTGCGGGAACCCCAAGGGCTGCAGTAACACTGCTTACCCAACTCTCGTCCTAGGGATCATGCCGGCAGGTGAGTTCAGTGGTTCTCCCTCGACTTCAGTACTTGGGTTTTCTTCACAGTACTCATGATTTTAGTTTCGAGTTAAATCTTCATTGAATGGTCCATATGAATTATAGTTTGCCGCATTTTTCTTTATCGTTCGTTCTTTGCTTTGTTTGTTTATTGGCCATTTTCTGTTTTGCTTTCTCTTTCATCTCTTTTATTAACTGGCCACTTCCATTTCATCGCTTAACATCGCTTATTGACAGAGATGTGCATATATTTAGAAGTAATATGGCCTATGTCCTTTCGTTTCGTCTGTTCAGAAATTATGTGCAATTGGTTTATCAAGGTCAAAGTTTGTTTTATGGCAAGTTTTTTTCACTATCACTTCACTATCACCGATTATATTTCTTCCTCTTCCTCCTTAGGTCTTCGAGGAGTTATGTTTGCCGTAATGCTTTCTGCCATTGTCAGCAGTATGACGTCACTACTTAATAGCATCAGTACCCTTTTCACTGTTGATATCTGGCAGTTCATCCGCGAGAAATACTACCATACCAAGCCCAGCAACAGAGAGATGATGATTGTGGGAAGGTATGGTATAGTTTTGCCTCCACAGAAAGTTTGCGATCAAGACTTTAAATTTGTTAATACTGTCAGAAAGTCCATTATTTATATTTATGATTTTATCAATTAGAACCTGTTGTTGGACCCGCCATCATGCAGTAAGGCCTTTATACTATCAAGGATAGATTTCTGCAATAATATTTTGTTTGTTGTACTCTCTGCTAAAGATGGGGAAAATCTAGAGTATTCGTGGGACGTTTATTTTTGGGGGGTTGGGCGTAGAGCACAAGCATCCCCTGTGATTAAAGACTCTATTGTCTTCCCTTTTCTCAACGTTTACAGCTCAAACTTGTCCTTTATGTTTACAAATTAATCAGCAAAACTTGGTATGAAGGTAATTTTTAGCCCCCAAAATGTGTGAATTTGGATTGAATACGGTCATACCTATTCAACAAAATACCGTGACCGTTAATTAATCAATTAATTAATAATAACAATACACGGACCGGCTGGTTGTGTGTATTATAACAAACACGAAAAAGCCAACAAAAAGCCAATATTGGCATTGGCTGGAATAAAACGTATAAGGCGCTTGTATTTCAACGGCTGGTTCAAAATTACCGAATATTATTTTGTGGGGCACCACAAATATTACAAATGGTTATATTTACGAATATTTAAGCCGTCTCGGAAACGATTTTGATCAAACAAAGACGACTTTGTCATTTAAATTGTTTGTTCTTTCAATTTTGACACTCAGTTTTTCATTATCTCACCAAAAAAATGTGTGTAGCGCCCTCTGCAACAAAACTCAACTATCCCTATAAAGGAGCTGCGTGCCTGAGAAAAGTTTTGATTTGAATGTCTTCCTGTATTCATATATTTTTGTGTATAGGTGTACAAACAATTATGTACGGTTCACTATTAAGAATCGGTAGTATTTAGTATGTTCATTATGAATCTTAGAGGGCAAGTATATGCAGAGTGAGTAAGGCACGAATCTTTAAGTTTAGATATAGAGCAAGAGCCCTCTTTACAAAAGGAAACAAACGGCAATTAAGATAGCTATTTCACACTGGAATGGAGTTTGTTTATCTAAATTCTCATGAACTTAAGATGGCTATCTTTGATCAATTTGATGTTTTTGTTTGTGCGTGTGTGTAAGTTGTGTTTGTGAGTGTGTGTGTCTATCCCCCCTTCTCTGCCTCTCTCTTTCTTCTGTAGGAATATATGTGGCCGATAAAACAAAATGAATATTCTTACCGTTACTTTAATCTTCTGAGCTGATATTGCGAGTGGAGGACGAAGCGGGAAAGGAAGGACGAAACAGGAATGGAAGCAGGCAGAGGAGGAATAGTGCGAGTAGCGAGGTGATGAAATATACACGTGGAGCGCGACTAGCTAGCTAGCGAACGCGAAGGAAGAAGGCACACAAGCCTTACAGTTCAATATTGCACTTTCCGGAAATAAACTAGAAGACATAAATCTGAATTGCGATAGAGTCCTCAAAAGAACGATGTTGATGAAAATTCTCTATTAAAAGTGAAACCGACGAAATAACGCTTGTTGTAAAGTCAAGACTCTTCCTATAAAAGCACGTCCGAATGTCCGAAACTGAAACTGGAGGAGTGAGTAAAATTTGTGTGTGGAGACTTTTCCATGTACGCTAAAGGTGTGGTGATTGGCTTATTAAAACAATAAAGTGCGGTCCGATTGGAGTAACTAAAATAACACTCTTGTTGCTGGGTGGTTCCACGGATGAAATTAACTAAGAAATTAACTGCAGCTGTAGATTGTTATTGTTATTGAAGCTGGCTGAACGGAAAGTACTAACGAAAGGTATGCTTAAAATGCTGAGTATTTACAATGTTGATAAACATTTGTGACCTTAGAAAAGTTCAAGTCACTACATCTAGCACCCCCCTAGAGTGATGCGAGATAGAAAGAGCAGCAATCGATGAAATGTTACTGTCCAAAATACATGTAGAAGAAATATATTTACAGCCAATACATATGAGACGATGTTGCGCCAATCACAATAAGTTTGAATCCAAAATGTCAATATAATTGTTTTCATCCATACTCAAAAGATTCCACGTAGCGTGCTGGCCACCTGACATGCCGGCCGGATCGCGTCGTTCGCGGCTCGGCAGGCGGGGTAGATGCAGAGCTTGGCAGTCGATCTGCGGTCAACGATGACGGGGGATCTTTGCGTGGAGGTCGAACCATGGTCGATGATGACGGGACATCGTCGTGTGGAGGTGCGATCTCCGGAGTTGCGCAATCCTCTAAGAATGCAGGCTTTAAACGTTCCACACTGACGTTCTCACGCTTACCATTAATGTCAATGGAGAAAAACTTGTCAGTACGGCGGAGAACTGGGAATGGACCTCTGTAGGGCGGCTCTAGGGGTTTCCTGACTGCATCTTGGCGTAGAAATACATGGCTAGCAGAATGAAGGTCAGGATGAACCTGGGTACCAGCATGTCGTTGTCTGCGAGGAGGGTGGGGCGTAGCTTACTCATCAGCTCTTTCAGTCTATGTACATAGTTCGCTGGATCAATGTCTGTGTCTGGCTTCGTTGGTTCTACGAATTGGGCAGGCAATCTAATGCTTGTCCCAAACACCAATTCAGCTGAGGAGCATCCAATGTCGGACTTGACAGCTGTGCGTATCCCCAATAGTACAAGGGGCAACACTTCAGTCCAGCGTACAGTGTTATATGTCTTGATCGAAGCTTTGAGCTGGCGATGTAGGCGTTCTACTAACCCATTCGAGGCTGGATGATATGAAGTCGTCCGAATACGAGTAGTGCCGAGTAGGTTGGTGAGGGCGAGGAAAAGGGCGGACTCGAACTGTCTTCCCTGTCTGTAGTGATTGTTGCCGGTGTGCCAAAATTCGCCACCCAGCTGGCCACAAAGTCCGTGCTACCGTCTCGGCAGTAATGTCCGGGATCGGAATAGCTACTGGCCATCTGGTAAAGCGATCTACACAAGTCAAGAGATAGCTATTACCTTCAGAAGGAGGAAGTGGACCCACGAGGTCTATATGAACATGTGAGAATCGAGCATCTGGGGATGCGAACGTGCCCAAAGGGACTCTGGTGTGTCGATGAACTTTACACTTCTGACACTCCAGACAGGTACGCGTCCAGTTCCTGATGTCGCGCTTGATTCCCGGCCAAACGAAACGCTCTGTTATCACCTTCTGAGTTGCTCTAGCACCAGGGTGTGATAATCCGTGGAGTGAATTGAAAATTGTTCTCCTATGCGAAACTGGCACTAGAGGCCTGGCACTCCCAGTGGAAATGTCACAAAGCAAAGTGGTGAGTGTGCCTGGAAGTGGTATCGACTCGAGCTTGAGCGAAGTGTCTGACAAGTCGGCTAACTCCTCGTCATCCTTCTGTGATCGAGCTAAGGCAGCAAAATCGACAATGGAAGTTGAGTCGACGGCACTGATAGGCAGACGAGAGAGGGCGTCGGCTGCAGTGTTATGCTTACCACTGATATGACGTATATCTGAGGTGAACTGTGAGATGAGATCTAGGTGTCGAATCTCTCGGGGTGAGTGTCTGCTTGGCTTAGCCTGCAAGGCGTAGGTGAGGGGCTTGTGATCCGTGAAGATGGTGAAAATCCGGCCTTCGAGCAGATGGCGGAAATGTCTCACGCTAAGGTAGGCAGCTAGGAGCTCGCGGCCGAACGTGCTGTACCGAGTTGCTGCCGGCTGGAGTCGCTTGGAAAAGAAAGCGAGTGGCTGCCAAGTGTTGTCCACTAACTGTTGAAGCACTCCTCCCACACCATAGTCTGATGCATCGACGAGTAAACAGAGAGGAACTCCAGATTGAGGGTGGACAAGGATAGAAGCGTCAGCTAAGTCCTGTTTAGCTCGGTTAAAAGCTAAGAGCTCAGCCTCATTGAGCGTGATAGACTCTTTCTTCTTCTTCCTGCCTTTCAGTAGATCTGTCAAAGGTTGGAGCACATCAGCACAGTGAGGAATAAAACGTCTGTAAAAGTTCATGAGACCAAGAAATTCTCTCAGTGTACTGAGTGAGGTAGGAGCAGGAACTCCCGGATGTGTTCTACTTTGTCGTTGAGAGGACGGATACCGTGCTGATCCACGTGGTGGCCTAAGAAAGTCAATGAAGATACACCAAACTGACACTTGGAAGTGTTGATGACGATGCCATACTCACGAAGTCGATCAAAAAGTAGGCGGAGGTGTGCCACATGTTCGTCATCTGTAGTACTTGCAACGAGCAGGTCGTCGAGGTACACAAAGATGAAAGGGAGACCACGAACAACTTCATCCATTAGCCTTTGAAAGGACTGAGCAGCGTTTCGAAGTCCGAAAGGCATGCGAACCCACTCGAAAAGTCCGAATGGAGTGGTTATTGCAGTCTTTGGGATATCACACGGCTCTACCGGGATCTGGTGATAGGCACGAATTAAATCAATCTTAGAAAAAATCGTCTTACCACTGAGGCAGGATGAGAAGTCTTGTAGGTGGGGTATCGGGTAACAGTCAGGAGTCGTCCGAGAGTTGAGGGCGCGATAATCCCCACAAGGACGCCAGTCACCTGGGGTCTTCTTTGGGACCATATGGAGTGGAGAGGCCCAATTGCTGTCGGATGGTCGAATGATGCCCAGGTCCAGCATGTGGTCGAACTCGGCCCTAGCTACCCGGAGACGATCGGGAGCTAGGCGCCGAGGACGAGCTGCGACCGGGGGGCCTCTTGTTTGGATATGATGGGTAGTCCCGTGCTTCACATCGTCGTGCTTGTATACCGGGCGAGTAATGTCCTGGTAGCTGCGGAGGAGAACGTGAAAGCGGTCATCAGAAACCCCTTTCACATACATGGGACTGATAGTCCCCGTGTAGGCGCCGAATCCACACACACTAAGGTTGGTTTTAGTGTCGATCAACCTGCGATGTTTCACGTCTACGAGTAAACCAAAGTTAGTAAGAAAATCTGCTCCTAATATAGGCGTCTTCAAATCTGTGACAATAAAAATCCAGCGAAACACTCGTCGCAGTCCAAGATCCAAAGTAAAAGAGTTCTTATCGAGAATGTAGAAAAGACGACTATGGAGTTTGTCGCCAAGGGAACTTGTCGCCGCTATTCCTTGGCTAGGTCGTTTCCCTGTGGGTATGACTGCGAGGTTGAATGCGGTGTCGAATGCGATGTCGAATGTCGGCGGCTGGACGAGCACGGGCTTACACACTTACGAGCTCTGTCCCCATAAGTCCAGTGATACCAGCATTGGTGTCCTTGATGACGCTGTTGTCTCCGTGGACTTTTAGAGCTGGAAGGACGTCGAACTGGATGAGCTGCACCTCGATGCTGACTTCGACTACGACGGTCTTCTTGGAGGGAAGAAGTCAGAGCCTGCACCTGTGCTGTGAGCTGTGTGACCTGCCTGGAAAGTTGTTGAACCTCCGCAGCAACTAGTGGAGGTGATGAGGAAACAGCACTCCCATGAGTCCCAGAAGTACTAGCAGGAGTGAAATCTACAGCAGAAACAGAAAGTGGGGAAGAAATCTCCAAGATTCTATCCGCTAACTCTGCTAACTGTTCGATAGGGACTGAGTTGGATGATGAAGCGAGAATAATCCTGACGTTATTCGGTAGTCGTTGCAAAAATAGTTCCTTCAAAATACTGTCTTCCAACGTAGACTCTCCCAGTAGTTGTCGCATGCGACGAAGAAGTTGAGTAGGCTTGCGATCGCCTAACTCTTCAGCATTGAGGAGTTGGTGAATTCGTTTCTGCTCAGAAACACCGGTTCGTTTGACGAGTTCTGTTTTGAGTTTATCGTAGCGATCCTTAGCAGGAGGGGCTATAATGAAATCCCTGACCTCTTGTGCTACATCAGGCTGTAATGAGCTGATGACATGGGCGAACTTGGTCTCTTGTCTAGTAATTGCCCGCGTTAAGAACTGTGCCTCCACTTGCGCGAACCACAGTGCCGGGTCGCCCGGCCAGTACGGCGGGAGCTTCAGCCCGAACGCCGTCACAGCTGGCCCGGTACTGCCCGGTGCCTTCGCGGCCTCGGCGGAGTCGGAGTCGGGCATGTCAGGTGACGGTGGGTTCGCTGTCATCATGCACACAAAAGAAAATATCGCTCGTAGAAGAAGAACAACAAATTCGGGGTCACCAATGTAGGAATATATGTGGCCGATAAAACAAAATGAATATTCTTATCGTTACTTTAATCTTCTGAGCTGATATTGCGAGTGGAGGACGAAGCGGGAGAGGAAGGACGAAACAGGAATGGAAGCAGGCAGAGGAGGAATAGTGCGAGTAGCGAGGTGATGAAATATACACGTGGAGCGCGACTAGCTAGCTAGCGAACGCGAAGGAAGAAGGCACACAAGCCTTACAGTTCAATATTGCACTTTCCGGAAATAAACTAGAAGACATAAATCTGAATTGCGATAGAGTCCTCAAAAGAACGATGTTGATGAAAATTCTCTATTAAAAGTGAAACCGACGAAATAACGCTTGTTGTAAAGTCAAGACTCTTCCTATAAAAGCACGTCCGAATGTCCGAAACTGAAACTGGAGGAGTGAGTAAAATTTGTGTGTGGAGACTTTTCCATGTACGCTAAAGGTGTGGTGATTGGCTTATTAAAACAATAAGGTGCGGTCCGATTGGAGTAACTAACATAACACTCTTGTTGCTGGGTGGTTCCACAGATGAAATTAACTAAGAAATTAACTGCAGCTGTAGATTGTTATTGTTATTGAAGCTGGCTGAACGGAAAGTACTAACGAAAGGTATGCTTAAAATGCTGAGTATTTACAATGTTGATAAACATTTGTGACCTTAGAAAAGTTCAAGTCACTACACTTCTATTTCCCTCTCATTTTCCCACTATCATTCTGTGTGTGAGTGCGTGTGAGTGCGTGTGTGTGTGTGCATTGTCACAGATGCAACTCCATTTGCATGGTAAAATACAATGTCGACTACTGATATCATATTCCATTCTCTTATAAAGGGTGATCGTTCTCGTGATGACTGGACTTAGTGTTCTCTGGATCCCGGTCATTGACCTCCTCCAAGGAGACAACCTTCTAAAGTACTTTACCCGCATCCAAGGTCGCGTTACACCTACCGTGGCAGCCGTCTATCTTCTCGCCGTCCTCTGGCCAAGAGCCAATGAAAAGGCTAGTAACAAACCTTCATGACCTCGTTCACCCGTTGCGTTGTATATGTACAATTTCGAAGCACACCTTAAACAGGCTAGATATAACAAAAGTAAATTACCTTGTTATTAATAATAATGAAACCTGGTAATATCAAAGCTAAACAAAAGAATGCAAGGAAGTGAGACGGGCAACATAACATATTCTTTTTTTATTTTCCCTTCTTATGTCATATAATGATATTCTAACTTCAGCATGGAGCTAGCCTTTGACAGGACCTTGGCCTATGCTAGATCCTCCGATCTAAATTCAATTATATTTACCCCGATTTTTGTGTTATTATGTGTATGTGTTTTTAATTTTGTACTTTTTTTGTATTGATATCGTTTTATGACTGTTAATAAACATGAAACATTGTTCCTTATCGAGAGATTGTACTGTATGATGAAGGATCATAGTCTGCCTGAGATAACTTCTGAAATCCACTAACAGACAAAGACTTGGAAAAAGGCGAATAGCACAAGAAAACAAAAGGCGAGGGGTGGAATAAATCTGCTGTTGATATATATTTGTTCAGAAATAATGGTGTTGATGGATATAATTCAAATGTTTGCCATTTGAAAGATACATTATTTATGACTAATTGTTTAAGGATTAAAATTTAGCTGCACCACGTTTAAGGGTTAGAGGTCTATATTCACTATGTTGTATTCGCTGTTTTAGAAGTATTTACCGGATAGCGGTTTTCCGAAGTTATGTCTGACTGACTTTGATCATTCAACATTCAATGGAACCTTCATGTTAACCTTCTCACATCCATGCATTCTATTGTTTAACCCTGATAGGAATGGGTATCATTATAACAAGATAATATCCTAGGACCCCAGGAGTTTGTTATATCTGTCCGGTTTGAGGCATGCTTTAACTTGATACATTTAGAAGGCAGCGGGTGAACATGACATTTTGGTGAAATGAAATCAAAGTGATAAAAAATAATTAACAACATTTGTTGTGGAATGTATCTCAACTGTACATGACCTTTCTCCGTTTTCTAATTCTCAAGCATGTTAGTCTGAATTGGCAGTGTTAAACTACCAAGTTTAGAAAGAAAATATCGATTTCGTCAAATGCATGTGAAACTGTTATGGTTTATATTTTCAACACTTCGGTTGCTCTCTTTTGACTCTCTGCACAATCAAAATTATGAACGGGAATATACCATGACAAATTGGACATGTAAAATAACTTTGTGTCTTAAAACTTACATTATGTTTATTTTTGTTTTGTAAATGTATTATCATTCCTCAAACTCTCTAATTTCTTAAATTTTTATTATTTCTCCGATCTCAGGGCACTTTTTGGGGTTTGATGATTGGAGCTACAGTCGGTTTCATCCGGTTAATCCTCGACTTTACCTATCCGGATCCGTCTTGTTGGGACGAGGATACCCGACCTATGGTGGTCAAGCTTCACTATTTCTACTTCAACATGATCCTCTTCATCATCGTCTTCGCCTCAGTCATCATCATTAGTCTCATGACCGAACCTCTGCCGAAGTATCGGGTACGCTATATAATTGCAAAGACTTTCCAGAATCAATCTAAGGTATTTCAATATTTTTGTGAACATGTAAATGTGTGCGAACATGACAATCACCGGCTTATTTCAAATCATCGGGTCATCGCACTAAATTCCTGTTGTTAGTATTCTTATCATTATATATCACCGAAATCAAATAGATGATGCTAGTTTAAATTTTCAGATCCAATACAATTGTCATTTCTTTGAAAATCGGATGGCAGGAGGATCGTATAGTGTGCCGTGGGTTTTAAACTTTGCCCTCTTTTCTTATGCCCATGAAGGTGATCCGAACAACATTCTTCACTCGATTCCTAAAGCTTCAGCGACCAGATGAGAAGCAGCTTGATGACGATATAAATGAAGAAAAACGACTGGAGGAGAAAGACTACAAGATGTTGACCCAAGACGTCATAGAGGGTAAAACTGGACATGGTGAGAATTGTTTTACAGTAGCACTTGTCATTTGTGTATGATTACACTCTTAAAGTGTAAAAATATTACATAGTTTCATTTCAGCTGATACCTTTTTATTTCCATTTGTTAAATATTCTTATTATTAACTATTAATCATTTTTTTAATTATGCATAAATTAAATATAATTTTACGAATTTAATTAACTTGTTATTAATTGATATAAATATTACTAAAATGCTACTTTACTCTTACGTCTTACAATTGCTATCAATATTAATATTACTCGTACACTACTCTTACTGTTACTATGAGTATTGCTATTATTATTACTTTTGCTATTGTTACCAATTCTACCACTATTACTATAACTATTACTATTACTTTTACCATAACTTTTATTATATCCTGCATCAAAAATTTGTTGGCTTTTGATTGGTTCAGAGCTCGTCACATGACTAGAAATATTTGAACTATTTTGAGAAAGTACTATATGATAGTACTATTTGGGAGTACTATTTGGGAATTTTTTTTTTTATTGAATTTTTTTTTTCTTCAAATCTTAATTTAATGAAAACAAAATATTCTAAATCTTTTTAGATAAAAATTGACAATTTTTTTTGTTCTAAACTTTTTTTTGTCCCAAAAATGTTTTTTTTATTTTTTATAAAATAAGTTTTTGATGCAGGATATAAAACAAATATACCATAACTGTACTGTTGATATTTCTCTTCGTATTACTATTACTATTATTATTATTACTATTACTGTTGTATTTTTACTATTGCTATGATGATTACTATGACTATTACTCTGACTATTACTTTACATGTTAATATAACTATTACTATGACTATTACTGATACTATTAGTCTATTACTATTACTGTTACGATGACTAATGGACCCAACGATTTCATGATTACACTGTCTCCAATGTTGGATCAATCTCTTTAGCCGTCACTGAGGATGAGGAGCGTCCAAAGCCGTCACTCCAGCAGCGAGTCTTGGCGTGGTTCTGTGGCTACGGTGAAGAAACAGAAGAAGGTCGACGGTTGGCTCGAGAACAGGAGTTCCACAACCGCAAGCTCGGGTCTCTGGAGCAGGACCCAAGAGCCAAGAAATTCCTGTACTTCTGCATGGTGCTACTCACCGCTATCGTCACTTTCATGTACACCTTCTTCTCCGTCGAGTGGATATGATATTCAAAAGGTTAAAGTGAAACGTCTACCTTCTCCTACTCTCTTGTCTGTCCTTCCTTCCCTTCTCTGTCTGTATCTTATTATTTCTCTCCATACCCCTCTACCTATTCTCCTTACCTACCCGCCTTCTTCTTCACTCTGCCACCCATTTTTCTCCGTTTCTTCTTACTTCATGAAATGAATGACATGAAATTCAACTTTTAAAATGCGAATTGTAATATTCGAATATTTTTTCGGTGTAATTTTTGCAGGGTTGATGTACTATATTTGTTTTATTTTGACATACCGGTAGTGATTGATGATTGGTACTTCTTGATTTCCATCATGATTTTTGTGTGTTATGTACAATTTATTTCATAAATTGAATATTTTCAGCTCTTGGGCTGCATGTTCGATTTTTGTTATCATAATAAATCGATTCAATCAATCAATCAATCAATTTCATCATCGTTTATTTGTTTACAAGTTGTGTATGCAGTTTGTCATTGTTATATACTCAAATGCACTTAATTCACACGACAAAAAGGAACGTGTCCTTCGTATTTCTGATCAGATATTTTGGCTAAAAATTATAATGCAAATTGGAAAGATGTGTCTAAAAAATCTGAATTGTTGTAAAGATATTTTTGTTAATCCCATATTTAAGGTTACGCTAAGTTAAAGCTGTAGTATTTCGTAGTCATAAGATGACTTTCTTTCCTTTTATTGTAATTCCGTTGTTGCGTTGCTCAATGTTATGTGTTTCTTTATGCATCCGTGATGTTGGAAGGGGTCCAACGCTCTGCATACATAATATATGGAATAATGGTTTTTCCATTATGGACTTTCCTCCTTAACTTGATAGCGTTTTGTCGAATCATTACGTGAGTGAATACGCGGATGAAAGAAGGAATGATTGGTTAAATGAATGAAGTTTATATGCATAAATGAACATTGTTTTAATACAACTAAAACTAGCCAAATGTTTAAGTGCTATGCAATTTCGAGTCATGTATATCATGTATTATACAATGCTGTCTCAGTACTGAAATCGTGAAGATATTCAATCAGTGATTAATCAAAGACAAAACTAAATTTGAAATTCGGCATGCTTTTAAATTTCACCCGTTTGATGGTAAATGCCAACCAGTGCATCTTTTCACGAAACCGCCATACGTACAAGTTCGCCGACAGCCTATTGCAATGCGTGTAAGAGATTTAACACGTGTTTCAATGGGATGTCGGCGGGTGAACTTGCACTAATGACGCTTTAGTGAAACGATGCCCTGGTTCCATATAGCCGATTACTCGAAGTGGGATTTGTATTTTTTTTTCTCGTTTATTGGACAGGAAAAACGATTCATATAATGTTGTTATCTCTTTATCTCCAAAAATGTAGACATATTTGTGAACATTCTGCGTTTTGTCTTCATAATTAATTTTTAAATTATAATATGGCATGTGGAATTACTTTTATGGATTTTAATGCCAGTGGTAATGATGATGATGATGTTCACGATGTTTTTCCATTTGTGTCTTATTGTTTATAATCTGTAATTCTGTATTGACATGCAAATGAAACAAATTTCCAATAATTGGATAATAAAATTTTAATTGAATTGAATTGATGTTGACGAGCAGTGGATTACGTTAATGATGATTAATGGGAGCGAATTAGGTACACAATCGGCTCCAACAGGGAAATGGTGTTCACCAAAACTTTACTGTTGATTCCAAAGTAGAATTTGATGCTAAAACGATGCCGCCGACTGATTCTTGAAAGTTGGTGCCCAAAGTGCCCACAATTCTATGTTTTAGGGGCTCTTCAGTGTTTATATGCATTTCATAATATATATATATATATATATATATATATATATATTGGTGTAGAAATCCCACTATGAACAATACAGTTAAATATGGTATAGGTTAAGACCCACATAAGACTACTGGGGCCCTGAAGTTGCTCTAAAAGGGTCCAAAAGGACCGGCAACTCCAGACAGTCAACATTACTGTGTTATACTATTTTCTAGGTTATGGAATCACAGTTAATCTCTATTTCGGTATCATAATACAATAAAACATTTTGGGCATGGGGCTTCGATAGCCAAATACGTTCCAGGTACCCAACATCTGATTTTAAAGGCCAAAATGTAACACATGTGATTCAAGGGCAACAAACTATAGTTATATGCTATATTTCAACATACATATGAAATTGTGTTATACTTAAGGTGCTTGTCAATTCAACCAATATTACATCATTTACGGGGCATCTGAGGAGGTCCCGGGAGCCTGCTGCTATTTATCGCAACCCAATAGTAAATGCGTGAAAAATCGTGTACTTTACTGACTAAAATATTAAAACATATGCTTTATGATGTGTTGGACCCTTTGATGATAGATGTAGATAACAAATTATACACCGCGGGCACCTAAGCCTTCCAGTACAATTCTTAAGATCAAATCTTGATTAAATCGTAAATATGGGTCCATCGAAGGGCATATTTCTTGCTTGAATAATCTAGTGATCGTCAACACCTATGCTTTTATTATTGACCTCATTACAAAGAAGTATATACAAAATATAAGCTACCTAGGGAGACGTGAAAAGAAGATGACGGCCCCCTACCATACCCTCCCGTCATTCGAAGGCCTTCAATAGCATTTCATCCACCGATGCAACCCCCCACCCTAGTCTGCAGGCGTAGACGTACCACAATACATGAAGACTTGAGCAGAGCCCAGCTCTGTCGGTCTAAGGCTGTGCCCGGAGCAGCTAAAGCACAGAGCCTATATGAAGGAGGCCGTCAGCATATTATAACAATGCAGTAATATGCACAACAGCTGTGCCTGCAATACATCCCCATGACATCAGTGCCCTCCCCCAATGGGTAAATTAAACACAGCCATATATTGTTGGCAATATTGATGGTACTAACTTACATGTTTTTTTAATGAATACAAAAACCCTCTTTTATAATTAACCCAATGTTCCCATGGCTGTTCTTATTCGTCTCATTGTGATTAGTATAACGAGGCTTGATATTATCTTTTCACGAGCCAGTGAACGTAACCACGAACCATGAGCAAACAGTGTTTTCATGACCATGGCAACAATGATTTTCGCTGTCGTCTATATTTCAATGTGACGTTATCACTGTATTCATTCGAGAAATTTTTTTTATAAATAATGGATTAAACCCACGTCAGCAAACGCTCTAATAGGCCCCTACATAATATTTAAGTTGATTATACCTTACACATTACTGATTATGAGCCTCTCCAGTATGACAAGGGGGATGTTTCACAAAGACTCAGATCAACTTCAGTTGGAAAGCTGAAAAGCTGAAAAGTTGTTAATGAAAATGGCTAATAGAGGTATCCTAAGTACCTGATCAAGATACTCATGTTTTGGTATGCCCATCAAACTATGATGGTTAGATGGGGAAGTAGTGTCTCTGAACCGTTTCACGTCAGTAATTAATGGAGTTAGACAGGGTGGTATTCTTTCCCCCTTTCTCTTTAACCTGTACATGGGATGTCTATCTGACAATTTGAATGCTCGTAATAAAGGCTGTGTAGTTAGTGGTATGGTAGTCAATAATTTAATGTATGCAGATGATCTCGTTATTATTAGCCCGTCAACTGCTGGGTTGGCTCAAGATTTGTTCTGATTATGTCAGGGTCTGACAAGTAAATAGAACACTCTGCACTTCAGGTCTTTTGTACACAGTGCCCCCCCCCCTGACTAGACTAGAAGAGAAAGAGAAGGAGAGAGAGAGAGAGAGAGAGTAAGGGAGAGTTGTGAGGTAACACGAATAGAAGATAATATAGCTCTCCCTCATTCTTCCATTGTAGCGTTATACATGTTCCCGCATGATCATTATCCAAATATTTAAGTTGTACAGGGACCAGGGATTATATTACGCCACTGTCCTATGGAAAGTATCAAACCCCCTCCCGAACCTACCCCAACCGTAACCAAATATACAATCAGCTCAAAATGTTAAATACAGTGCGTGGGCTGTAACCTTTGTGAATAACCTAAATATAACTTTTAGCAGTTGGGTTCTGCAGGCATTCATTGATTTCGTGTTTGTATGAACAGCGTTTACAATAGATCTATGGTTGTGATATATGTTTGGACTTTACAACCATTTTTAAGAACTGACTTTGGTGATGATGAAAACAGGGTATGAATGACATGGGCGTCTTAACAATGTGACTGGGGAATACCAGCGCACTCTTAACGTACGTATGCATTGGCACGTCCACTACTAGCAAATCACTCCATTCTATATGATGTGAATTTACGAGAAGTATTTATGGAGTACAGTTGCTTCGGGGAATCCCCACAAAATTCCTGTATAATATATACTCGTGTTTTTGTACTGTAGTCAATACTAAAGCCAGGGTTGTCTTGAATCGAAGGTCTTAAGACGGAATTGATAAGCCTATTATAGACCAAATCACATTTCTAGTTTTGAACGAAAGTCACAGGATGGCTGCAGCAAAATCTGTTGAAGAACTTGAGAAGGAACTCCTTTGTGCGGTCTGTATGCAGGTCCTCATCAGCCCAAGGCATCTCTCTTTATGCGATCATACGTTCTGTGAGAAGTGCTTAGAATTGCTTGTTTCTTCAGGAGGACAAGCAAACTCAAGCTTGAAATGTCCAATGTGCCGGAAAACGTCGATTCTACCGGGAAAGGGTGTGTCAGGCCTTAAGTCTAATCCGCTCATATGCAAAATTCTTGAAGTCCTGAATACCAAACTGGACTCGAGTCAAAAAGGGTGTGATAGTTGTGGGGATACTGAATCTCCACTGATAACCTACTGTAGAGATTGCTTTCAACTTATCTGCCAATCCTGTACCGAGTCCCACGAAAGGATGAAACTCAAGTATAGGAACCATCGCACTGTCCTACTCTCGGACATCAAAAACGGGAAGGCGAAGGTAAGCCTGTTGGAGGACTCTGACAAGAGGAACAAGTACAAGTGTGCAAAACATGACGGAGAGTTGAGGAGCTACTTCTGCAAAACCTGTAAACGTCGCATATGCAGAGACTGCGTAACACTAGAACACAACAAAGATGGGCACGACTGTACAACGTTGCGGCGAATTTTCACTGAGATGCAAGAAAAGATAGGACGTCTCCGGGATACGTGTCAGCAGCGGAAGGAAGAGATTGAATGGAACATGAGCGCAGTCGATAAGAAAGAGCGAGCCGTTACAGCCAAGAAATTTCAAGAGATGCGAGAAAGCGCTGCTGCTGCCACGCTTGCAGCCACATCGTTTCTAAAAGAGGCAGAGGAACAGCTTCTTTGGAAAGTAAGCAAGCTCGAGAGGGCATTCAACAGAAATGTACAGCTCAGCAGAGACCACGTTTCAGGGATTACAGACAATATCGACTGTTTGATGACAGAAGTAGACAATATCTTAGTAACAAATGATGCCCCTGAGTTTAGTGCTCTACCGGATGACCTCATCAAGAAAATGGAGGAACTCTTAGGAAAGGAATTGAAAGTGGCCGCTGTAGGTGACCTCTTAGCTCTGAAAGGTACGTCAATACAAAGCCATTATCTCTCTCTAACAATGTCCTCCTACGCTGATGTTGTGTTATCTGGAGTATGGCAAGTGAAGGCCATCATCAACACCAAGTTTTCTTGCTTTCGCGTTTTCTGTAACAACAGTCATGTCATCGTGCACACCAAAGGAAACGTGTACAAAAGACTTCTTGATGGCGAGGAATCTGATTGGAATGACAAACTTCTCAGTTTCCAGAACAACCAGTCTGTCGCACAAGTGGCAGTTTCGGTTAAAGACCAGGTGATGTATATCACATTTCGAGACAATGTCGAATTGGGAATACGTATGGTACAGCTATCTGAAATCAATGGCCGAAATGGTTGCTACTCTTCTTTTGAAGCTATGAAGTCAGTAACTCCATCTTTTTGGTCCGCTGACACAGAAATGATGACGACTGATTGCAAAGGACGGATTATCATTGTAGATAACCAGATGGGACAGACACCACCAGTCTTCTCGACACTTCCCAAATCATCGCCTGATAAGATCCAGGGAACATCCAGTTCAGCAGGTGCAACTTTCACCGTACATCAAGCGTCAGCTTTCCCTGTCCAGATGTCACCTATGTCGACCTGTTTAACTGGAAGTCCGACACTGAACATGGTCACTCAAGGATCAGGTAAAGCATATGTTTGTTTAAAGATACCTTGTGCAATACATCTATTTAACAATACCCAGAGACGCAAACTAATTTAGCTCGGGAACCTCGACGGGCGCATGCCGGGTTGTTGAACGTGTTTCCATGATAAAAATGGTTGGCATGGTGGCCACCTGGCATGCGCCCGCCGACTTTTCCATGCCTTCAACATGCACTTGGGTCTTTGGAGTTTGGTCGTTTGTAGTTTACCTTACCTTGTGTACTTTTCCTCCGAGCAGCAGCAGTGCAGCTGCCCTCCCAGTAATTTGTTTAACCTTTTTTATATGCTATGTACTTTCTCCCTCTTCCTTTCTCTCCTGACTTTCTCTTATCCTCCTCTCCTGACCCTCTCTTATCTTCATCTAATTCATCTCTTTCTCTCCCTCTCTCCTTTTCTTTCTGTTACCTTCCTTTCTTTTCTCGCTTCTTTATCCCATTTCTCTCTCTAGTCTCTGTCTCTTTGACTTGTCTGTAGGAGATTGAAGCCCGGGGGTCGGTTTATTCTTCTCTATTTTTTCCTTGCAGTCTTCTTCCCTTCACCGTTATATGTTATATGTAATTTGTATTATATGTATGTAATTTATATTTAATTATTCATATACGTTTAATGCATTTGATATTTTGATATGAATGTACTTATTTCATAGGTTTTGTGTAAGTTGTGTAATTTTATGTAATATGTATGATTCACCTGGATGGCAAGTTTCTTCTTTTTTGGGGAAGAAGACAATAAATGATTTCTTATCTTATCTTAGGTCTGGTCATGCAATTGCAATGTAAACGGTAAATGGTATACATAAGTATTCGTGTTTTCTGTGAGGTTTTGGTATCATCAAAATAATAAGCAACTGTCTTTGTCTTGTTAAGAGTCCCTTGCACTGTCCACAGAAATATGTATAATGGACAACACAAACATGTAACATGCAAGTTGAGGTCCACAACCTTTACCTGCCTGCTACATGTCATAATTATTCGAATTTTAAGGTATTTGAAGTGCCGTATCCTTTTCAGTAGACACGTTTTTCTATTATAATCTTTCACTCTAACATTAAAAGAAAGAAAAAGTTCACAAATTATTTTCACCTTTCCCACAAAATCAACCTTCTCTTCGATTTTGAATTCCTTTCCTACAGGAGATGCAGAACAATTTAGACAAATTTTCTAATTTTAGCAATTTTTCCTAATTAATCCTTATTTGTAGGGAATGTTCGTACCGTATTGAAGTACAACTATATAGCTGTACTTTGTACACAGTAAAATATTATTCTAGATTATTGCCTATTTTCACAGCTTTTCATTGAAACAAGTGGCTCCACACTGCTGCAGTGTGAAGGGAGTTGAGCCACGTCTTCAGGAGAGTTGCACCACTTATGGGAGAGTTGAATCACATTGTAATTAGATATAGAAATATCATAAACTGACTTATGAATAGCCAGAACATACATGATAGTTTCCACAACTGATTTTTAGTTCTCCTATATTTTTCATTAAATTAGAAGCCGATTTCTATAGCATTCTAGTATTTGGAGAAATTTGTTTGGACATTCTTTATCACGCAAGTTATCAATACACCTCTCATGAATTACTCCTATTAAATTAAAACTTTGCACCAAACCTTTTTTTATGAGAGGGGGCTTCATCCCTAGCCCCCTGCCTCATACGCCTATGCTACTGGGAGAGTTAAGTCATTTTGTTTTTAAAGACGGCGGAAAATGGTTCAACTCACCATTAAGGCGGCCATTTTAACATTTTCCCACATATCTCAAAGTCGGTAAATCAAACTTCCATCATATTCATCAACATGAAAGAGCAATGCGTGGGCTTGATTTATACAGATAGCGGCCACACTAATTGTGTTATATGAGTAATAGAAAGGGTTATATGTGAAAGTTAGAGACTCCATTTGTTTTAATGTTGTTGTTTTTGTGACCTGTGTCTGTGTTGTAGAGGTGTTGTGGTCTAGTGGATAAGTCACCCGACTGCAGATCACAAGATACGGGGTTCAAATCCCAGCCCGACACTAACGTCCTTTAGCAAGATTTTAATCTACATTTGCCACTCTCCACCCAGGTGTTAAAATGGTATCCGGTAGGACGCGAAAATTAATGTAGTTTGCTCAGCATTGTGAACGTCTGTACATTGACGCCTGAATCCGATGACCGGGGCAATAATATACCTGTAAAGCGCTTAGAGTCATCGTTGATGTATTAGGCGCCTTATAAAAACGGAATATTATTTTATTATTATCAAACTCCCACACCTCTACCTACTGATACTAAAAGACAGTATGTTAAGCACTTTTAACAGACGGTGCTATGGTCGCACTTCTGAACTCTAAATACCTGTAGAAGTTTAAAGGGTAGCTCAACTCTCCTTGTGGCTCAGATCTCGTGTTTCTCCCTATATAGTCTAGTTAAGATGGTAAAACATTGAATATAAACGTCATTTCAATTTTCGTACTGCCCATTTTCGGAAACACAAGCGGCTGTTACATGTTATCGAGAACAGTGGTGAAAATATGTTGGGTGTCACTAGGAACACCGATCCACCACCCCAACCCCACCCCCTACCCCTACACCACACACCCAAATATACCCTTTCAACTATAGGTAAGTATATACTAAGGAGAGCTAGGATGTTCTGGTGCTGGTGCTTATGTTTCTACAAATGGATACCGACGAGTAGAACAGCATAGTCAGAGATTAAATTGTCAATATATTCGCTTATTTGCTTCAATATTTGTACAGCTTAATTTCGAAACACTAAAAAATAATATAAAACAAATAAATATATCCTGTGTATGCGGGCAAAATACTAAGCCATACAATTTAAAATACGGGTAAAGAGGAATAGAGTATAATTTTCAAGTCTAATATCCCATTCATTTTAGCTGATGTGAACAAAAAAGAGTTTGGGTGCGTTTCATTTCTATAAATATGTGTTTGCTTTGTTCTTGATATTTATCATTTTAAGGCTTGTCGTCAACTGTTGTGCGAAAGAAAGTTCTGGGAGCCGGAAAGAAAACGTCACCGTCGACAACACCAGCAGAGCAGAAGACACATTTCGCAGAAAAGGGCGCATTTTCATTCCGATCCGCAACAGTACACCGACATAAACCCAATATAACTGGGGGTTTTGGAAGATCATATCATGATCTGCAAAGTGATAGCTTCGAAGTTCCTTTCGGAGTTGCAAGCGTTGCTGCGGCGAAAACTGGTCAGCTGGCGTTTCTTCGAGAGGACAAGAAAGGAGTCACTATCACTGACGAATTCGGGAGAGTCCAGCATGAAATCAAGGAACCTGGCAGGATGTACTTGTCCATCTCCTGCACAGAGAGTGATGCCCTCTACGTTCTCTCCGCCTTCTGGGGCAGCCGCACCTTCACGCTCACCAAGCATTCTTTGGATGATGGTGGTCTCCTCGAGTACGTCACCGATAAGCTAGACGTGTTCGATGACGTTACAGTTGATAAAAGGCAGATCATGGCTAATTACGGCAATGACCGTGTTATCGTGATTGTCGGAAAGGAAATTCGGATCTATTCTAGAAAAGAGTGGAGAGTTATTGATGATTATGATGATTACATGTCTGATGACAGTGACCTATAGGGATTTACAATTTACTAAACAAACTGGCCTCAGGAAGTCCTGATGAACTTTAGAGGTATCACAATGTGGACTTGTCCAACGCAACTGAACACCATAAAAGATTTGTTTTAATAGCACATTTGATTGTATGAGCCAGTTCGTAGAGACAATCCGCGCATGGGCAGAATAAAGATCAATTATTGTACTAAAATTGTCAAAACCTACCGAGACGAGTACAGGATACGTGATCATGTAGGTTATTAAATCATTATTTATGTATGCACCGACGCACAGTGGGCAAGAGTGGAACCTTGCAGTGTAATGAACTATCAGGAATAAGTGAGAGCAATTTCATATCAATAGCTTAAATACTCCATGTTAAATTGAAAGATTTATAAAATAAGTCACTTTTGCACTAAAACTGTGAATATGTAAGATTTTGCTGTTTGAAGGAGTAAATTTATACCCCTATTGTGCATACCGGAAGTAAATATTTTACTGACGTATTCTTCAATGTATTATCTTTCAACTCGGCAAGAAAAAGAAAAGAAGAAGAAAAAAAAGAGGAATCCCAGAAAATGAGTTTTGGCGCACTTTGGTTCCTGCCTGGTCCACTGTGCGTCGGTCCCCTGGTTGCTTAATTACGAACATGCACATGCTTTCTTAGCAGTCAGGTGAAATAAACAATAGACAGTATACTTTATATTGAGTTGAGATCAAACTTGAATGTTTTCTGGCTATACGTCAGTCCTTATCGTATAGTTGGGGGATTTTGTTGAAGTTCCACACTTGTTGCTGATATATTTTTCTTGTGTGCTCCGGTTTGCCAAGTAGCATTGTATGTTAGTGGCTGTTTGCTGTCCGTTTGGGGTCGGAGTGATGCTGACTTGTATCTCTTTACACTGGGTTAGCGCCCCTCAGGATCCTAATAGACGATATCAAAGCTGCTTTGTCACTGTTATAGCATATTCTTGAAGGGGTTATGGCCCTTATATTCAATTTTTTTTTCTTCATATTTCACATGACACAAATATTACAGAATAAAACAATTTCTTTTAAAATAAAATCACGCAAAAGGAGATTAGTTACATGTTACAAATATAGTTATTGATCGAGTTATTTAACAGCTTTTACAAGAAGATGAATATATTTATTCGATAGTGAAATATTACAAACCCCTATAAAAACAAAGCTTGTAAAGAATAGGTTCCGTACAAAATATGATGAAGAAGATCGTCGAAAAATGTTACATGTCACAATGAGAAAGATATTTTTTGAATTGATGCAATATATATATAGTAGGCCTGAGTTTTAACTATTAACAAAATTATATATTCAAAAAGTACATATGCGAAACATGTTTTAATAAATACAAGATGTATACTTAGAAAACACGAGACACAACCTTAAAGTAAGCATACAGAAGCCATAACATATGCATGGGGGGATTTCATTAAAGATCATTAACATATATCAATTTCATATACACATACCGTCACTATACATTCTTAATACCTATTCAAACATACGCATGCCCGCTTCCAGCGAACCCCCGGATAGGCAAACTCGTCCACCCGTACAAGGCCTGATGAGCACCTCCCGCCAAGCCTCATGCCGCATGCATTGTTGCTACGCCTACGCATGCAACAATGCCTGCGCAATATTGTATTGAAGTGATATATTTTATTCTACTTATATAGGTATTGATTCTATTATCACTGTCATACTATAATGTTTGCAGGATAGTGGTACTATAACCACTTGCTTATCTCCAGGAAATGGATTCAAAGATTCCAACCTCATGACACAATACTCATCCTACATTTACATGTATGTGTGAATAGACTCCACACAGGTTTGTTCCCACATGCATGTTTTAACCAGGTCATAATTCATGTCAAATGAATTACTCACTTTATACTACTAATGTTACGAGTGATGCGACAATCACCTTGCTTTTAACCCATTTACTTATATACTCCCAGTGGCAATACTCCTCTTACAATTGTTTATAGTTCTTTACTTTTAAACATATTTTATTTTCATTGTTTTGTTTTATTATTATTACATATTGAGTTGTTCTTCCTCCTAATTGTTTTAATATTTGTATCATTTTTGTCTGTTATTCATACAATTATGTTTAGTGTTCTTTTAATGGAAACAAATCAAATAACATCCTACACTGTTTAAGAATTTGTAAATCATTAATGTATGAAACGTGTAGTTTTGCATTCGTACAAAGTATATTTTAAGGTTGAGAATCATAGCATTCAGTGTCAATAATTGATTTAGACAAATAAAAGAATGGATTCCTACACTTTGTTCTCGTACCTGATTCTTCATAGGATGAAGTTCCTTATTCAAAGTAGAAAATTATCTGGAAACGTCATTTCATAATGCTTGGAATTGACCCAATTAAGGTACATCATAGTGCGTTGTGCGTACGTGCGAGTAAGCTTGTGTATGTCAACAGTCGGACGTGCAGCTGTAGGGGGTACCTTTCATGACGAATCTCGTTATTCTTATCGGTGACGTCTGACCCGGACTTTGGTCTAATGTGCAAAGTGTAAAATATATACATGTTATGTTATGGGCTTTCAAGGGAATCAATCAACTTGTAAATAGGTAGAACTCTTGAAACAAATATTTGAACAAAAATATGCCCCAGCATACCTAGATGATCTACTCCATTCGCACACATCCATGTATAATACACGATCTGCCAGTAGTAATACACTTACCGTCCCTCGAACCAGTAAATTACAGATAGGTGATAGGGCTTTTTCAGTTATTGCCCCATAACCTGGTATGGAACTCCTTACTCTCTGTACTAAAGAATGTCCATACTCTCGCTTTTAAGAAATCGATAGTTTTTCAGTCTGTTTATTATGAATCTTAAATGGCAGTTATAAGCAGATTGATAATAAGGAACGAATCTTTAAGTTAGTGTTGATATAAAGCAGGAGTCCTCTTTACAAAAGGAAACGAACGGCAATTAAGCTGGCTATTTCACACTTAAATGAAGTTCGGTTTTCTAAATTCTCACGAACTTAAGATGGCTAGCTGTTATCAATTTGATATTTTTGTTTGTGCTTGTGTGTAAGTTGTGTGTGTGTGCGTGTGTGTGTAAGACGCTCCATCCGCTAGGCCTCAACATTGTCACAGATACAAGCTTCATTTTTATGGTAAAATACGATGTCGATCAATGATATAATATTCCATTCTCTTATAAAGGGTGATCGTTCACATGATGACTGCACTGAGTGTTCTCTGGATCTCGGTCATGAACCTCCTCCAAGGAGACAACCTTCTCAATAATTTACCTGCATCCAACGTCGCGTTACACCTACCGTGGCAGCCGTCTATCGCCTCGCAGTCCTCTCAGCAAGAACCAATGAAAAGGCTCCAAACTAACCTTCATGACCTCGTTCACACCATGCGTTGTATTCAATAATGCACAATTTCGAAGCCACATTAAACCGGCTAGATGTAATAAAGTAAATTACCTTGTTATAACTAATGATGAAACCTTGTAATATCAAAACTAAACAATAGAATATATTTCTTTCTTTTCCCTTCTAATGTCATACATGATATTTTAACTTCAGCATGGAGCTACCCTTTGACAGGACTTCGACCTCTGCTAGCTCCTCCGATCTAAATTCAACTAATTTTACCCCGATTTTTCGCTGACGTTGTACATGTGTAAGTGTGTCATTATTATGTATGTGTTTATAACTTGTATTTATATTGTTTTTTATTTTTATATTTTTATGAGTGTAAATAAACTTGAAACATTGTTCCTTATCGGGAGATTCCACTGTATGATGAATGATCATAGTTTGCCTGAGACATCTTTTGAAAACTGCTAATGGGGCGTTCCCACTGTCGTGCGATCCGTTACGAACCCCACGATTGGCTATTCGTAGCTGATCGTGGAACTTCTCTGAATTGCCAGGTTTGGATACGAGGTGATGCGAGTCGATACGTTCTGGTACGATTTGGTGCGCTTGGTTGCGATATGGTCACGATTGGTCAATTTCAGGTGACACGATCTGGTCTCCCGTTCAAATACGATCCTATACGTTCCGATATGATTGTCCCGATTGAGTCCACGACTGGGTCTCGATGTGACACGATCATCACGATCGGGGTCCCCGATTTGGGACGATCGGGTACGTGTAGATACGTTCGGATACCTTCCGATACGTTCATCACGAACCGATGCGCTCTGTTGCGACAGTATACGGTTGTGGTTGCGATGTCTTTCACGATAAGGGTCGAGAGTGATCAGGATTTGAGCTACGATTGGACCCCGACGGATATATATACAGGCCGACTGACCATGGACTTCATTGTTTCTTGAACTTCTACAAAGTGACCACTACAACCCACAACCATTGATGATGACAGGAATTGAGGATGATGACAACGTGACATTTGCAGTATTACTGCATGCTTATATTATCGCCAGAGAGGAAGAAGACGAGCAGCAGCCAGACGGTACAGACCAGCCACAGCCCCAATCACGTAAGTACAGGAGAGCTGCAGTCAGGCAGTTCTGGGTGCGGCCATGGCTCACAGAGGAGACGAGACAACAGTTTGGCCAGTTCTCCAGCCTCCTAGACACCAAATTGAGGCTGGAAGATCCAATAGCGTTCCAAAACTACACAAGGTTAACACTACAGCTCTTCGATGAAGTCTTGCAGAGGGTGGCCCCAGCAATCGAGAGGGAACGCACCAGTTTCAGGCAACCCCTCTCACCTGGACTGAAACTGGCAGCGACACTGAGGCACCTTGCCACTGGACAACTATCGGTTCCTTGCGTATGCATTTAGGTGTGGAGTGTCCAGCATCTCAGAGATGGTTCCAGAAGTGTGCCATGCAATTGTGCAAACGTACAAAAATGAGGTTTTAGCCTACCTGTCACCCCTGAAGCCTGGACAGCCGTAGCTAACCAGTTTGAGCAGAGATGGAGCATACCCCCACGCCATTGGTTCTGGATGGCAAACACATTGCTATCAAGAAGCCACCCCACACTTGAAGCCTGTACTACAAGTACAGGGGCTTCTTTTCGATACCACTCCTAGCTCTGGTGGATGCAGATTACAAGTTTGTGTGGATCGAGCTTGGTGGAAAAGGATACATGTCAGATGATCAGATATTTGGCGACTCTGAGCTGTTCAACTGCCTGGAAGAGGAAGCCCTAGGACTATATATAGTTTACACACTGCAAAATTGTCGCACCTGTATGTATATATCTGTCTATAATGTTATCGAAATAAATACAGTTGGTATCTATCATCTTCTGATTGTATGGACTCAACTTTCTATTTCAAGTCTGCAAATTAATGGTATACATGTTTACATTACCTTTCCATGATTGATAAGAGGGAGAGAGAGAGAGAGAGAGAGTGAAGGAGAGAGGGAGAGAGGGGGAGAAGGAATATTAACAAGAAGGAGAGAGTGTGAGGTTGAAGAAGCTGTTGGAGTGAAAGAAAAGGAGTTATTATGATTAAGGACTATAAAGAGAATGATAGTGAATGAGAAATAAATGTTTGAGAGAGAAAGAGGAGAGAGAGAGAGAGATAAAAAAAAAAAAAAGAGAGAGGGGGAAGGAGAGAAAGTGTAAATATACTGGGCGCGAGAACTCGTAACAGATCGTAAATGTCCGTGAAAAAGCGTGACTTCTCGTATCTACTCGCATTTACTCGCATCTACTCGTATCATCTTGTATCTGCTCTTGAGTCGTTCGTGTCAGGTCGTGAGCAATGGTACCCGACAGAGCGTCACAGGTCGTGGCAGATCGCAACACATCTCAACAGAGCGTGGTGTTTGTCTTTTTCCAAGGTTGAACCCGATCACCACGATTAGGAAGCATGATTAGATGCGATATGTTGCGTTTTATTACGATCCAATACGATCTGATGCGATGATCACGATTGACAATTAATCGTGTTGATCGTAGAAATTTTTTGAACCGTCAAAAATTTCCTACGATCAACACGATTGCCACGACTGACCTCAAGATCTGATAATATCTGATAGGATCACCACGATTATTCCACGATTAAGACCACAATTTCAATCGTGGCGCCAATCGTGATAGTGGGAACGACCCATAACAGACAAAGACTTGGTAAACAGCAAATAGCACATAGTGAATACAGAGCCCTCATTGTTCAATGCAGAGTAGTGTGTACGAAAGGCATGGGGGAATTAATCTGCTGTTGATATATATTTTTCAGACATAATGGTGTTAATGTATTTATTTCAAATGATTGCCATTCGAAAGAAATTATTTATGACTAATTATTCAAGGATTAAGGTTATTATTTAGTTACAGCGCTATTTTTGCAAAAATAATCTATTAATAGGAAGTTAATTTTTCCCTATGCCTTTCGTTTACACACTGCCTCACATTGAATGATAAGAGCTCTTTTACTATAACTTTTACTATTACTAATACTATCACTATTACCATGACTAATTGACCCAACGATTTGAGAATTACACTGTCTCAAATGTGTAATCCTTATCTTTAGCCGTCAACGAGGAACGTCCAAAGCCGCCACTCTACTAGCGAGTCTTGGCGTGGTTCTGTGGCTACGGTGAAGAAACAGAAGAAGGTCGACGGTTGGCTCGAGAACAGGAGTTCCACAACCGCAAGCTCGGGTCTCTGGAGCAGGACCCAAGAGCCAAGAAATTCCTGTACTTCTGTATGGTCCTATTCACCGCCATCGTCACTTTCATGTACACCTTCTTCTCCGTCGAGTGGATATGATATTCAAAAGGTTAAAGTCAAACGTCTACCTCCTCCTACTCTCTTGTCCATCCTTCCTCTCAACTTCCCCTTCCTTTCCTTCTCTGTCTGTATCTTATTATTTCTATCCATTCCTCTCTCTTTATTTTTTCTCCATAACTACCCGCTTCCTTCTTCCCTCTGCTACCCCTTTTTCTCTTTTTCTTCCTACTTCTGATGACATGAAATTCAACTTTAAAAATGTTAATTGTAATATTCGAGGATTTATTCTGTGTAAATATGCAGGGTTGATGTACTATGTTCGTTTTATTTCGGCATAATAATTGATGATTGATACTTCTTGATTTTTATCTTGATTTGCATGTGTTACGTATATTCTATTATGTAAATTGAATATTTTCAGCTGTTGGGCTGAATGTACGCTTTTTGTAATCATAATAAACCGCTTCAATAATAATCAATCAAATTCACCATCGTATCTTTTTTTACAAGCTGGGGATGCAGTTTGTCATTTATACATAACACGCATGCACTTGATACACACGACAAGAAGAAATATGTCTTTCGTATTTCTGATCAGATATCTCGGCTCAAAATAAAATACAGATTGGATAGCTGTGTCTGAAAAATATGAATGACTGTAAAGATATTTTTTAGATCCCATATTTAAGGTTAAGCTTAGTTGAAATTTTAGTATTTCGTAGTCATAAGGTGACTTTCTTTCCTTTTGTTGTAATTCCGCTGTCGCGCTGCTCAATATGATATTTGTTTCTTTATGCATTCGTGATATTGGAAGGGGTTCAAATCTCTACATCTAAGTGGGCCCCATTTAACTAATGTTATTGATATTTCCATTGCTTCATCATTTCCAAAAGCCTTTGGAAAAGTGTAGTACTGTTTTATAGTGTGTAGCCCAGTCTAAATACTATATTTGTTTACACATAGTATGTGGAATGATGGTTTTCCATTATGGACTTTGCTCCTTAAGATGGCGTTTTGTCGAATCATTACGTGAGTGAATACAGAAATGAAAGAAGGAATGATTGGTTAAATGAATGAAGTAATGAATAAATGAACATTGTTTTAATACAACTACAACTAGCCAAATGTGTAAGTGTTATACAATTTCGAGTCATGTATATAATGTTTTATACAATTCTTATATTCCTGTTTATGAATATGATGTCTCATTACTGAAATCGTGGAAATATTCAATCAGTGATTAATCAAAGACTAAACTAAATTTGAAATTAAGCATGCGTTTGAATGCCACCCGTTTGGATGGTAAATGCCAACCAGTGCATCTTTTTCACGAAACCGCCATACGTACAAGTTCGCCGACAGTGTATTAAAATGCGTGTATGAGATTTAACACGTGTTTCAATGGGATGTCGGCGGGCGAACTTGCACTAATGACGCTTTAGTGAAACGATGCCCTGGTGCCATATAGCCGATTACTCGAAGTGGGAGATCGCACATGAAACAAAAATTCATTTGTATTTTTTTTCTCGTTTATTGGACAGGAAAAACGATTCATATAATGTTGTTATCTCTTTATCTCCAAAAATATAAAAATATTTGTGAACATTCTTCGTTTTGTCTTCATAATTAATTTTTAAATTATAATATGGCATGTGGAATTACTTTTATGGATTTTAATGCCAGTGGTAATGATGATGATAATGTTCACGATGTTTTTCCATTTGTATCTTATTGTTGTTTATAATCTGTAATTTTGTATTGACATGCAAATGAAACAAATTTCCAATAATTGGATAATAAAATTTTAATTGAATTGAATTGATGTTGACGAGCAGTGGATTACGTTAATGATGATTAATGGGAGCTATACGAATTAGGTACACAATCGGCTCCAACAGGGAAATGGTGTTCACCAAAATTTTACTGTTGATTCCAAAGTAGAATTTGATGCTAAAACGATGCCGCGGACTGATTCTTGAAAGTTGGTGCCCAAAGTGCCCACAATTCTATGTTTTAGGGGCCCATCAGTGTTTATATGCATTTCATAACATATAAATATATATATTGGTGTAGAAATCCCACTATGAACAATACAGTTAATATGGTATAGGTTAAGACCCACATAAGACTACAGGGGCCCTGAAGTTGCTCTAAAAGGGTCCAAAAGGACCAGCAACTCCAGACAGTCAACATTACTGTGTTATACTATTTTCTAGGTTATGGAATCACAGTTAATCTCTATTTCGGTATCATAATACAATAAAACATTTTGGGCATGGGGCTTCGATAGCCAAATACGTTCCAGGTACCCAACATCTGATTTTAAAGGCCAAAATGTAACACATGTGATTCAAGGGCAACAAACTATAGTTATATGCTATATTTCAACATACATATGAAATTGTGTTATACTTAAGGTGCTTGTCAATTCAACCAATATTACATCATTTACGGGGCATCTGAGGAGGTCCCGGGAGCCTGCTGCTATTTATCGCAACCCAATAGTAAATGCGTGAAAAATCGTGTACTTTACTGACTAAAATATTAAAACATATGCTTTATGATGTGTTGGACCCTTTGATGATAGATGTAGATAACAAATTATACACCGCGGGCACCTAAGCCTTCCAGTACAATTCTTAAGATCAAATCTTGATTAAATCGTAAATATGGGTCCATCGAAGGGCATATTTCTTGCTTGAATAATCTAGTGATCGTCAACACCTATGCTTTTATTATTGACCTCATTACAAAGAAGTATATACAAAATATAAGCTACCTAGGGAGACGTGAAAAGAAGATGACGGCCCCCTACCATACCCTCCCGTCATTCGAAGGCCTTCAATAGCATTTCATCCACCGATGCAACCCCCCACCCTAGTCTGCAGGCGTAGACGTACCACAATACATGAAGACTTGAGCAGAGCCCAGCTCTGTCGGTCTAAGGCTGTGCCCGGAGCAGCTAAAGCACAGAGCCTATATGAAGGAGGCCGTCAGCATATTATAACAATGCAGTAATATGCACAACAGCTGACAAGCCTTTTGTGCCTGCAATACATCCCCATGACATCAGTGCCCTCCCACAATGGGTAAATTAAACACGGCCATATATTGTTGGCAATATTGATGGTACTAACTTACATGTTTTTTTAATGAATACAAAAACCCTCTTTTATAATTAACCCAATGTTCCCATGGCTGTTCCGATTCGTCTCATTGTGATCAGTGTAACGTGGCTTGATATTATCTTTTCACCAGCCAGTGAACGTAACCACGAACCATGAGCATACAGTGTTTGCTTCACCATGGCAACAATGATTTTCGCGTCATCAATATTTCAATGTGACGTTATTATACCGTATTCATTCGAGAAAAAAAAATGTAGTAGCTAATGGATGAAACCCACGTCAACAAATGCTAATAGGCCAATACATAGATAAGCTTACTATACTTTTCACCTTTATCATTATGAGCGTCTCCAGATTGACAAGGGGATGTTTCACAAAGACTTGGATCGACTTCAGTTGGAAAGCTGAAAAGCTGTTTACGAAAATTGCTGATAGAGGTATTCCTAAGTACCTGATTAGGATACTCGTGTTTTGGTATGCCCATCAAACTATGATTATTAGATGGGGAAGTAGTGTCTATGAACCGCTCCATGTCAGTGGACAGGGTGGTATTCTTTCTCCCTTTCTCTTTAACCTGTACATGGATGGTCTATCTGACAATTTGAATGCTTGTAAAAAAGGGGGCTGTATAGTTGGTGGTATGGTAGTCAATCATTTAATGTACGCAGATGATCTCGTTATTATTAGCCCGTCAACTGCTGGGTTGCAGAGTTTGCTCAAGATTTGTTCTGATTATGGAGATGATAATGATGTCAAATATAATGCAAAAAAAGTCATGTTATGATAATTAGATGTAAGGAACACCGTAGATTGGTATTCCCGGATTTTTATTTATGTGGAGCTAAACTCAATGTCTGTACAGAGGTCATGTATCTTGGTCATTTCTTTACTGAGGACCTCAGTGATGATAAAGATATTAGTCGACAGTGTCGTAAACTATATGCTCAATGTAATATGCTTGTTAGCAAATTTCATATGTGTTTTCCGGATTTGAATGTGGCATTATTTAGGGCTTACTGTACACCTCTGTACACTGCGCATCTGTGGTGTAATTTTAAGAAGAGCAGTCTGCACAGGCTTACTGTGGCCTATAATGATGCCATGAGAAAGCTTCTTAGGGTACCTAGATACTTTAGTGCTAGTCAAATGTTTGCTGAGTTGAATGTTCCAGCCTGTCCGGCTGTATTACGAAATATCGATGTATAAGTTCATCCAGAGAGTGGATGTCTCTGAGAATGGTATTGTAAAGGTATTAGTGAACCCCTCGTATAGTTACTTCAGGTACACATCGGGCATCTGGAAATTTGGGCTTAATAGCCTGCTGATCGACACGTGGGAATTGATCATATTGTGGTGTTACCAAGGACTATCCAGTCTCTCATGGTTGCAGTATAGTCTGTTCTTTTTGTTTGTTATAATATCTAGTATTAGTATATTGTTCGGGTTAGTTGAGCCGAGATCGTTACAAGTTACAACTTCAATAGATTGTTATACGTATAGTCTAACAGTTACAGTTACAGCTTAGAGTTAGATTGCTATACTTTTTATCAATCTTACAGATACAGGTTATATGTTACAGATTAGATTGTATATACGTAGTGTAGTTGTTATACTCTTTGTAAGATTTGTTGTTATTATAATCATCATGTTTATATTCCGCTCTTTTCCCTATATATCTATGCAACACATGTTTTATGGACCTCTAGCTGCCTTGTGCAGCTGAGTCTGAAATGAAGTTCTGAATTGAATTAAATTGACTTGAACTATGGCAGGCCGTTCATGATACTGGTTGTTCTCACCATTACTGGCATTGGTATTTCAAGGGACGTGCAAATCGTGATTACAAATCTACAGAATTTATATTTTTTGGATAATTCATTGTTGGAAAAAAAAATTAATCTGAATCTCATTATTTCTTGGGCATATTTCTCTTCTAATCTTAATATATATGGTTCAAGGTTTGATATGTTTAGGGGCAACATTAAGTTGCCTACCATATTATAAATCAAAGTTTTATTTTGTCCTCTTCTTTCACATGATATGAATAAACTATCAGGAAATGATAATTCTGAAGATTTGTGACCACGATTTACACGTCCATTGAGAGGCAAACTGAGAGAGCAACTAGTGGCATGAAAGGCCTGCCATAGTTCAGGATAAGTACCTCCATGAGTAGTTAAACACGGTAGGAGACATTTATTATGATAAAGCTATGAATCGTTGTCATCGCTATGCCTAGTTATTTTTCAACAATAGTGTATCTGATCCTTGGCGTCACGGACTGACAAGTAAATAGAACACTCTGCACTTCAGGGATTTTGTAGACAGTGCCCCCAAGAAAACAAAACATCGGTCTGCACATTCGCCTGACTAGTAAAAGAAAATTATTGTATCATCTACATGTAGTTCCAAGTTTAGAGTTGGGCCCAAGTTGTACGAATCCGACAAAAACAAACAAATCAAACAGCAAAAACGAGAGAAAAGAGAAGAAAGACAGGGGAGAGAGAGAGAGAGAGAAAGGGAGAGTTGTACGTGAGATAACACGAAGAGAAGATAATATAGCTCTCCCTCACTCTTCCATTGTAGCGTTATATATGTTCTCGCATTTCATTATCCTAATATTTACGTTGTACAGGGACCAGGGACTATGTTACGCCACTGTCCTATGGAAAGTATCACCCCCCGAACCCCGAACCTACCCCAACCGTAACCAAATATACATTCAGCTCAAAAAGTTAAATACAGTGCGTGGGCTGTAACCTTTGTGAATAACCTAAATATAACTTGATTATTAAGCAGTTGGGTTCTGCAGGCATTCATTGATTTCGTGTTTGTATGAACAGCGTTCACAATAGATCTATGGTTGTGATATGTTTAGACTTTTACAACCATTTTTTAGAACTGACCATGGTGATTATGAAAACAGGGTATGAATAACAACATAGGCGCCTTAACAATGTGACTGGGGAATACCAGCGCACTCCTAACGTACGTAAACACTGTCTGGCACATCCACTACAAATCACTCCATTCTGTATTTATGGAGTACAGTTGCTTCGGGGAATCCCCACACAATTCTTGTATAATATATACTCGTGTTAATTTTTGTACTGTAGTCATTACTAGAGCCAGTAGCAGTTTGCGACAGAGTTGTGATTTATTAGTCATGCAGTGTTGTCTTGAATTGGAGGTCTTTAGACGGAATCGTTGATAAGCCTATTATAGATCAAATCACATTTCTAGTTTTGATCGAAAGTCACAGAATGGCTGCAGCGAAATCTGTTGAAAAACTTGAGAAGGAGCTCTTTTGTGCGGTCTGTATGCAGGTCCTCACCAGCCCAAGGCATCTCTCTTCATGTGATCATACATTCTGTGAGAGGTGCTTAAAATTGGTCGTTTCATCAGGAGGAGAAGCAAACTCAAGCTTGAAATGTCCGATGTGCCGGAAAACGTCGACTCTACCGGAAAAGGGTGTGCCAGGCCTCAAGTCCAACCCGCTCATATGCATAATTCTTGAAGTCCTGAAGACCAAACTGAACTCGAGTAAAAAAGGGTGCGATAGTTGTGGGGATACTGAATCTCCACTGATAACCTACTGTAGGGATTGCTTTGAATTAATCTGCCAATCCTGTACCAAGTCCCACGAAAGGATGAAGCTGAAGTATAGGAACCACCGCACTGTCCTGCTCTCGAACATCCACAACGGGAAGGTGAAGGTAAGCCTGTTGGATGACTCTGACAAGAGGAACAAGTACAAGTGTGCAGAACACGGGGAGTTGAGGAGCTACTTCTGCAAAACCTGTAAACTTCGCATATGCAAGGACTGCGTTGCTCTAGAACACAACAATGATGGGCACGACTGTACAACGTTGCGGCAAATTTTCACTGAAATGCGAGAAAAGATAGGACGTCTTCGGGATACGTGTCAGCAGCGGAAGGAAGAGATGGAATGGAACATAAATTCAGTCGATAAGAAAGAAAGAGCCGTTACAGCCAAGAAATTTCAAGAGATGCGAGAAAGCGCTGCTGCTGCCACGCTTGCAGCCACGTCGTTTCTGAAAGAGGCAGAGGAACAGCTTCTTGCGAAAGTAGGAAAGCTCGAAAGGGCATTCAAAAGAAATTTACAGCTCAGCAGAGACCACGTTTCAGGGATTACAGACAATATCGACCGTGTGATATCAGAAGCAGAGAGTACCTTAGTGACAAGTGAGGCCCCTGAGTTTAGTGCCCTACCCGATGACCTCATCAAGAAAATGGAGGAAATCTTAGCAAAGGAATCCAAAGTGGTGGCTGTAGATGACCTTTTAGCTCTGAAAGGTACGTCAATACGAAGCCATCATCTTTCACTGACAATGTCCTCCTATGCTGATGTTGTGTTATCTGGAGTTTGGCAAGTGAAATCCATCATTAAATTTAGATCCGAGTCTTCTTCCTACCGCGTTTTCTGTAACAACAGTCATATCATCTTGCAATCCCAAAGAAACGTGTACAAAATACCTCTTGATGGCAAGGAATCTGGTTTTAATAACAAACTACTTAGTGTCCAGAACAGACAGTCTTTCCCAGAAGTGGCAGTTTCGTTTACAGACCAGGTGATGTATATCTCATTTCGAGACAATGTCGTATTTGGAATACGTATGGTAAAGCTTTCTGAAATTAACGGCAGAAATGGTTGCTACTCTTCTTTTGAAGATATTAAGTCAGTAACTCCATCTTCTTGGTCCACTGACGGAGAAATGATGACGACGGATTGTACAGGACGGATTATCATGGTAGATAACCATATGGGACATACACCACCAGTGTTCTCGACACTTCCCAAATCATCGCCTGATAAGATCCAGGGAAGAGCCACTTCGGCAGCAGCAAATTTCACCGCACATCAAGCGCTAGCTCTCCCTGTGCAGACGTCCCCTATGTCGACCTGCTTAACTGGAAGTCCGACACTGAACATGGTCACTCAAGGATTAGGTAAAACAAACAAAAAAATTAGATAAAGTTGATTTCAACTTTCAAGTCATGTAATTGCAATAAAAAAAACTTTGTTGAAGTGATTGGAAAGGTTAATCATGTAGTTTTCATAAGTGTTGGTGTTTTCGGTGAGGTTTTTGAATCATCAAAATGATAAGCAACTGTCTTGGTCTTGCTAAGAGTCCCTTGCACTGTACACAGAAATATGTATAATGGACAACACAAACATGTGACATGAAAGTTGAGGTCCACTACCTTTACCTATTACTTGTCATAATTATTTGAATATGAGGGCATTTGAAGAGCCGTTTTATTTTCAGTGGACATATTTTTCCATTATAATCTTCCACTCTAACATTAAAAGACAGAAAAAGTTCACAAAGTATTTTCACCTTTCCCACAAAATCACCTTTTCTTCGTTGTTGATTTCCATTCCTAGGGGAGATGCAGAAAAATTGAGTCAAATGTTCTATTGCCAGCAATATTTCCTAATTAATCCTTATTTCTGTGGAATATTCGAACCATATTGAAGTACAACTAAATAGCTGTACTTTGTACATCGTCTCCTTCGTCGTCGTCCTACGAGTCATGACTGATCCATTGTGACCCTATATGACGTTTCAACACTTTGTACGTAGTAAAATATTATTCTAGATTATCTTCACAGCTTTTCATTGAAACAATTTCCAAGTGGCTGAACACTCCTGCAGTGTGAAGGGAATTGAGCCAAGTCTTCAGGAGAGTTGAACCACATTGTAAAAAGATATATACATATTATAAACTGACTTACGAATTGCCAGAAAATACATAAAAGCTAACACAATTGATTTGTATTTTGGTCTATATTTTTCATTAAAATAGAAGCTGATTTGAACACTCATTATTACGCAAGTTATCAATACACCTCTTACGAATTAGAATTGTGCATCAAACTTTTTTTTTATTTGAGGTGGGGAGAGTGCCTTCTACCTAAGCCCTTGCCTCATAAGCCTATGATACCTGGGAGAGTTAAGACAGTGTAAAATGGCTCAACTCTCCGTTAAGGCGGCCATTTTAAATTTTCCCACATATCACAAAAAAACTTCTATCATATTCATCAACATTAAAGAGCAATGCATGAGCTCAATTACAAATAGCGTCTACATTAAAGCTGTAATATGAGTAATAGAAAGGGTTAAAGGTAAAAACCAATTTTGGAAACGCCCCCCTCTTAAAAAATGAAATGGAAGCTCTTATTACCAATCATGTGAAATAATATGTTTTGACTAATACGTGATGATACAAATTTTGCCGGGAAACCGCATAATTACTGAAATTATTATTGCAGTACACACCAATACTTATATGCTAGGTGATCAATCCTTTCTGATCGATTCCACAACGTTTCTCTCACAATGCAATCGCATGACCAGAACTGGTCTTTATCTTTAAACGTGAAAATCAGAGATTCAATTTTTGTTTAATGTATGTCGGTGTTTTGGGGATGACCTGTGTCTGTGTTATACTCCCACGACTCTGCCTACTGATGCTAAACAGACGGTGATGTTACGCACTTTTAACAGATGGTGCTAGCTAGTGATCGCACTTCTGAACTCTAAATAGAAGTGTTAGGGTAGCTCAACTCTTCTTGTAGCTCAACTCTCCTGTATCTCCCTATGTATTTTAGTTAAGATAGTAAAACCTTAAATGTAAATGTCATTTTAGTTTTTCGTACTGTCCATTTTCGGAAATACAATCGGCTGGTACATGTTATTTAGAACAGTGGTTTCAACATGATGGGTGTCACTAGGATCGCCGATCCACCCCCCCCCCCTGCACCACACACCCAAACATATCCATTCAACTACAAGTGATTATATCCTTATGAGAGGTAGGATGCTCGGGTGCTTATGTTTCTGTGAATGGATACTAAAGCATTGTCATAGATTAAATTGTCAAAATATTTGCTTACTTGCTTTAATTTGTTTACAGCTTGATTTATTACAATGTAGAACACGCGTAAAAGTTATTATTGTCAAATATCTCATTCATTTTTGCTGAATTTTAGTTTGGGTGTATTTTCTTTCTATTCATATTTGTTTTTTGTTTGTTTTTCTTGATATTTATCATTTTAAGGCTTCTCGCCAACTGTTGTGCAAAATAAAGTTCTGGGAGCCGGAAACAAAACGTCACCGTCGACAACACCAGCAGAGCAGAAGACACATTTCGCCAAAAAAAGCGCCTTTACATTCCGATCCGCGACAGTATACCGACTTAAACCCGATTTAACTCGGTTTCCACTATCATCATTTGATCCAAAAAGATTGTTAATGCCACGTCTACTACAAAGTGAAAGCTTCAAAGTTCCTTTCAGGGTTGCAAGCGTTGCTGCGGCGAAAACTGGTCAGCTGGCGTTTCTTCGAGAGGACAAGAGAGGGGTCATCATCACTGACGAAGGCGGAAGATTCCAGCATGAAATCAAGGAACCCGGCAGGATGTACTTGTCCATCTCCTGCACAGAGAGTGATGTTCTCTACGTTCTATCCTCCTTCTGGGGCAGCCGCGACGTCACGCTCACCAAGCACTCTTTGGATGATGGTGGTCTCCTCGAGTACGTCATCAACCAGCTCGACGCCTCCGATGGCATTACAGTTGATAAAAGGCTGACCATGGCTAATTACGGCAATGACCGTGTTATCGTGATTGTCGGAAAGGAAATTCGGATCTATTCGAGAAAAGAGTGGACAGTTATTGATGATTATGATAATTACATGTCTGATGACAGTGACCTTTAGGGATTTACAATTGAATAAACAATCTGGCCACACGAAGTGCTGATGAACTTTTGAGCAGTGTGAACAATGTGAACTTGACTAAAGCAAGTGAACACTATACAATATGTTGTTTTTATAGCACATGTGATTGTATGAGCCAGTTCGTAGATAGAATCTGCGCATGGGCAGAATAAAGATCAATGTACCAAAATTGTAAAAACCCACCGAGACGAGTACTGAATACGTGATCATGAAGGTTATGAAATAATTATTTATTTATGCACCGACGGTACGTTCTATGATATTCAAGTGGGAGCAAACAAAGGGTTTTTATGAAGCACCTCCATCTCTTTGTCAGTAATTGTTATAAAATGCTAATAGGGATTTAAAATGTATGTGTATATTTGGTGTCGAATTTGTAGTAGGTGCTGAATACGAAATGATAATATTAAACGATATTATACAAACTGTTTCAACAAATCTATGAACATATATTTTCAACATTGCGTTCAAAAACAGTTAGTAGGCCTAAATAGATATCAAATAATATATCAAAAGTGTCAAATATCTAGTTGAAATACATATATCATATCCTGTTTGTTTAAAGTAATGCTTGCATTTCCATAATTGATTAAACAAGTTCGTTTTCTTTGTGCATGGCTGATCGCCAACAAAACGGAGTTAAGTCTTTTGTCATCTCTGTTTGTTGCTACGGCAGGCAGCCAGTGCAAATGAACTCGTTTAATCAAATTATGGAAATGCAAGCATTACTTTAAACAAACAGAACTTTGTTAGTCCTGGCTAATTTTTCCTGATTGAGGTGTCAAATGAAAGGGCAGAAATTGAACTTTCTAGAAATGTTATTTTCTCTTTGAAATTCAGATACCGCCCGCCATATGACTTTTTGGTTTCCTCTCTTCAAATTGTTTTTAATCACTCATGCGTGAAATATGCATCATATGAGTTGCATCAAATGAAAGAGGAGGATCTAAGCTTTACAAATATGAGTCATTTATTAATTATAATTGTGATTAAGTTATGATAAAACGTCGATAATTCTCGGTTTCGTTTTTTCTGGGACGGACTGTATAGTCTTAGTACATTTCATGGAAAGGGGATAAATACCGCTTTCAATATGAAATCTAACATCGACATTTTGCTATTTTGGTGCCTGCTCCTTATCTCCGGTAGTATAGGGTCATCAGCTTCCAGTGTAATAATAACATAAGGCTAATACTAGTCCTAATGAAAGCCGTGATACCAAACTCAATCCCGTCGATAAAAACAATGAGAAATGTGATGATGATGATAGGTACAACAAGTGCAGCTGACAAACAAGGAAATTGTCAAGCACAGTGCCCATTTCCTGAGGATTTTTTTTTTAGCGGCGCTATAGCAGGGTGGGGTGTTGTCTGAGGGGCATGTGCCCCCCTAAGAAGCTGAAGAATAAAGCAATTTTCACGCTCAATAATATTGTTGCGATTTGGTGCATACTTTTTGCCAGGATATCACTAATATCTGGGACTTTTTTCAGCCTGAAGATAATCATGATAAACCTTGGATTTCTTGAAGGTTTGCCTTTCCGAAGTTAAGGAAATTTTTGCCATAAAATTTGTGGGGCTCCCAAAACTTTAGAGGGGCTTTAAACACCTGATATTTTCACAGACACTATTCTTTCACCATCAAACAATCATGTGGGTGTTTAGAATCAAAGAGGTTTGAACTTATCCTACGTTTAGAATGGTCCGCGTATATTTGGTATTGAGCTTTCCCTTATGTTTCTGAATGTATGTACTGAATAGATTATACACACAGCCCTCTTAAAGCCCCTGGAAAGTGTTGGGAGCCCAAAATTGCCCAATATTTTATTGCAAAATTTCACTTAAATTGTATAATGATGTGAAAGAGGGTGTCATTTAACACACACCTCTGCAATGATTTATGAAACAAATATGTTTGAAGACGAATATTGATGAGGGAATGTCCAATTCAGGGTTTGTACGCAGAAAACCCAATTTTTGTATTCTTTCATCACTATTCGTCTTCAAACACATGCTAGAATGTAAGAAAGGAAATGCTAAATAAAATGCTCAGGCTATGTGTCCCCTAAATTAAATATGCGAAATCCTTTGAGAGAATTTATAGGAAAACAGCCAAAATGGGATAAGAAGAGAAGAAATGGGGTGTGTAAAGTGCTTGTGATCTATATGTAATAATTCGTAAACAACCCTGCTATAAGGAAGTGAGCTCTACACTAAATACATGGAGAGAGAACTAGCCTCACGTGTATTTGTGACCTTTAAATCAGCCACTTGTGCGAATCAGATCCTGCGTGGAGTAAAAAAAAACGCCGGGTGCTTTTCTGAGGCGATCCCCGATAAAGATATTAATGAATGCGCCGAGGCATTCTCTTTATATGGTCATATATGTTTCACGTACAACTCCGGTCATTATTATAATACCTGCTTGCTCCTGCTCCTCAGCCTCATTCCAACCTCGACCAAGCAAACTCGCAGGTGGTGATCCTTTTCTGTCTCTCTTATGGTAAGTCTTAGAGAATTTTCTACAATTTCCTTAGCTCATCTACATTTTACAGGATCTTACTCCATACACATCGCATGCAAAGTGCAGTTTGAAATCTGCTGCAGTCAGTGGTTATTCCATATTAGGATATTGAACTTCGGAACTGAGTACGTGATGCTTTTTTTTTCGGCCCGAGCAAATATCTTCTCAAAATTATCTTTATTTTATTACTATAACTTATAAGTCAGTGCACATGCATGTATATATTTTGTAATTGATGTATGATTGTAACTCTATGTCTAAGTAAGAATCGTACTATGTTTAAGTTGTAACTTTACTTGCTAATTGAATGTATATCGAAGGAGATATTGCTTGATTTTGCCGCTCTTTTTTTTTCTAATTTGGAGACATGATAGGTGATAGGGCTTTTTCAGTTATTGCCCCAAAACCTAGAACTCCTTACCCTCTGTACTAAATAACTGCCATACTCTCACTATTTACAAATCGGTAGTTTTTAGTCTGTTCATTTTGAATCATAAATTGTGTCACCTGCATTTAGAAAATCGTTTAGTAACAACACCTCCGTAGGGTGCCGTTGAGCTGTAAAACGTTACCGGTTATAGTTTCTTGTAATTTTGATCTACCTTAGTCCTTACATTTGAATTTCTTCCGATGAATGCTGATGAAACTGTTGGATGTTGCAAAATTTGTTACAAAATTTGTTACAATTCGTTACTTGTTATCGTTTAGCGCGTCTCTAATTTGGAGACATGATAGGTGATAGGGCTTTTTCAGTTATTGCCCCAAAACCTAGAACTCCTTACCCTCTGTACTAAATAACTGCCATACTCTCACTATTTACAAATCGGTAGTTTTTAGTCTGTTCATTTTGAATCATAAATTGTGTCACCTGCATTTAGAAAATCGTTTAGTAACAACACCTCCGTAGGGTGCCGTTGAGCTGTAAAACGTTACCGGTTATAGTTTCTTGTAATTTTGATCTACCTTAGTCCTTACATTTGAATTTCTTCCGATGAATGCTGATGAAACTGTTGGATGTTGCAAAATTTGTTACAAAATTTGTTACAATTCGTTACTTGTTATCGTTTAGCGCGTCTCTAATTTGGAGACATGATAGGTGATAGGGCTTTTTCAGTTATTGCCCCAAAACCTAGAACTCCTTACCCTCTGTACTAAATAACTGCCATACTCTCACTATTTACAAATCGGTAGTTTTTAGTCTGTTCATTTTGAATCATAAATGGCAAGTATAATAAGATTGATAAGGCACGAATCTTTAAGTTTTTATATAGAGCAGGAGTCCTCTTTACAAAAGGAAACGAACGGCAATTAAATGGCTATTTTACACTTAAATGGAGCTCGGTTATCTAAATTCTGATAAACTTAAGATGGCTAGCTTTTATCAATTTGATGTTTGTGTTTGTGCTTGTGTGTAAGTTGTGTGTACGTGTGTGCGTGCGTGTGGGTGCGTGTATGTGTGTGTGTATGAGTGCGTGTATGCATGAGGAGAGGGAGAGGGAATAAAAGAGAGAGGGGAGAAAGGGGGAGAGAGAGAGAGGGTAAGATAGAATGGAGACACATATACACACTGAGAGTCAGCGAGGAAGAAAGAGTGAGAGAGAAAGAGAGGGGGGAGCTGTATTGACTGCATTTAGTGGTGGGGGTGGCATCGATCAATCAATTTTCGTATATTTTTTCTTCTCCCATAGTCGTTTGTACTTTGGAGACATGCAGGCCAGGGCAGCGTTTCACGAAACTGTCATAAGTACAAGTCCGCGGACAACCAATTGAAACGCGTGTATTAAATTTAACACGCGTTCCCATGGGATGGCGGTGAACTCGTACTTATGGCGGTTTCGTGAGACGATGCCCTGGTCATCGAACCTCAGATCTACATCTTGATCATGTTGATTTGAGGCAAGGAAGTATTGTGATTGACCAAAAGGTGTAAGCTTTAGCCGGGGGGTACTCGCGGTGTACGGTGTACGGCGATGTGCCGTTCTCAGGCTAATGGGTTTTTTTTTTGCAAAAAATCCCTAAAAATGGGGTATGATTTTGTGCTGCGAAATCCCTAAAAGTGCCCCCACTTTTCAGATCTTGGCCTTAAACATGAGTTACTATTTTCTTCAGGATAATATTTCACCCTTAATCTCGCTATGGTGAAAATTCCAGATGCAAAATCCCGCAAAAATAATTGAAATCATTCGCTTGTTCATCCAAAGTCCTCGCTGATGGTCGCACAGATTTTTCCCACAAGTTTTTTTTTCCAATTTGCTACATTATTGTTACAAACTGATGGGTTTTAAATATATAAAAAAGCTAAAGAGGCTGGAGTACAATGGGAAGTACAAGAAAGCGTGCAACATTTAAAAGAAATTAGAGGAAAAACAAACAGCTGAAACTGGGAAATGTGTTAATAAGTAAATTAAGGGATTAAGGTATGTGAAAGTGTTTTAGGGAATCTAAAAAGAAATATGTTTCGGAAAGCATTTTGAATAATGAAGATAAATTGAATGCAATGTTGAAATAATTGAGACGTATCATACCTAAAAATGTCAATGGTAGTTCGTCGCGAAATTTGTCGCGAACTTCGTAACAAGATATGCGACAAGGCGCATATTTCGTCGTAAATTTATTTTTCCTTGCTTGAGCGGTAACCGAAGGGTGAAGTTGTTTTTCACACACCCTTCGGAGATGTCGCATATCTTGTCGCGAACTTCGCGACAAATTTCGCGACGAAATGATAACACGACGTGTACAATCATAAAGATCATATCCAAACTAGGGATTGCATTTCCTCTGTAACGTATGGTGGCCCAAAAGGGACATCGCGATAGTGAAATTCGCGACGAAATATGCGACGTCGCATATTTCGTCGCGAAAATTGTCGTGAAGTTCGCGACGAAATATATTTCGTTGCAAATTTCAAAACAAAGATTCGCGATGTCCCTTCTGGGCCACCATAGTAACGGGGGTCATTCTTACACCATATATATATATATATATATATACATGTATTTTGTACTCAAAGGGATAGTTGAGTTTTGTTGCAGAAGGCGCCACACAAAATATTTTTTTGTGAGATAATGAAAAACTGAGTGTCATATTTGAAAGAATATACAATTTAATTGACCAAATCATTTTTTTTTAATCAAAATCCGTTCAGAGACGGCTGGATATGGGCAATTCAACCGGTTTTTTTTTTTGTTTTGTTTTTTTTTGCAGATGGTTCTGCATTTCTTGATAAATCAAATACAAAACATTCAAATAACAATAATAGTATATAATATAATTGATTTACATAAAGAGTGACAACTGAGATACACACACAAAAAAAATGCATATTTATATATATAATCAAAGAAATCACGATAAATGCAGAGGCCGACTATCATGAGCATGAATGCTTGAGTCGATAGCAGCCGGGAAGGTGGTACATGACGCTGTTGTAGGAGAATAGAGTGTCACGTATAAAGATTTTTTTTTCAGAAAGTATCTAAATAAAAAGTGGAAATAGAGTGAACAAAAATTGCAAGTGTGTGCAAGTGGGTGTGTGCAGGTGAAGTAAGTGTTCGATTCGTATCATGGACTGGTCATCTAAAATCAATTTATATAAACAAACAATAAGAATCGCTAAGACCCTTATAATGTTAATGAATATTTGGATATTAAATATTTTTTTCATCGAGGCTTTGAATGAACAAAGAGATGCAGAGTGTTTAATATTGTCAGGTAAAGCATTCCAAACATTGTTTATATTTATATTGTAGAATTTTTTTGTTAATGGAAAGAAAACGTAAATACTACGAACTACTACTTCTACTTCTACTACTACTACTCATACTAATGTTTATACATGTATTCATACCGTGGATTTTTTTTTTTCTTTCTAAAGTGCGGAAGTGTGTGAAAAAAAATCTAAGATTTTAGAGAGAATTGTATACACTCGTTTTTTAAGATATGTTATGTAGCTATTGTCGGTTAACTGAAAATGATTATGGGAAAAAAGAAAAGTTTCAACTGATATAGCCCTAATCAATTTGCATGATTATGGTATTAATGCATTAAATTTATTTTTAAAATTCATACAGGCGGAATCTTTTTGGACTTGTGTAAAGTCTTCGATTCTATTGATAATTCTATTTTATTGCAAGAATTACAGTATTACAGTATAAAAGCGCTTCCTCTACTTTGGTTTGACAATTACTTACACAATCGTGTGCAACTTGTTTCCTATAATGAAGCTTTATCTGATCCCCTAAATGTTTCATGTGGTGTACCAAAGGGTCTGTTAGAGGCCTCTTTTGTTTTTTTGTTTTTTGTTCAGTAATGACCTACCTAACTGTTCTGATAAATTGAGATACATACGTTTTGCTCATGATACCAACATACATGTCTCAGGAGAAGAAAAAAATGAATCTTTAAAGGTGAAATTCTAGGATAATCCCAAATATTGAGATAATCACATCAATAGAAAGCTTTTAACCCCCAAAATAACACTAAATGGCGTTCAACCGACAAAAAAATTCAGAATAGTAAATTTATGCGAGTAAACTCCACCAAAATCTCGAAGTCGGAAACCCGGAAATGCACGGAATTGCCGGGTCCTCTATTCTTGACGTCACGACCGGGGATCATGGGCTGAGTGAGAGTGAATGCCAATGATATGCCCACGTAAATGCTATCCTGTTAGAGCTTAGAATTTTTCTTGTTAACGAGTTTATGTGATAGATTTTCTGTTTTTATTTGAATGAAGAATAACTAAGCAACGTTTTCCAGTCGCTGATTTCTTTTTATATCCTCACATTATCCTTTTGGTAGAGTTTTAAGACGGGTTTACTGCTTGGAAAATAAGGTTAAATCATATGCAGGTATGAATAGGTGGGTGTACATATACATTATCTTGTCATCAGATAAGGTACAGGAGCAGTTTTGTGAATAGTAGGCCTAGAACTGTGACTGTAATTATCATGGATGTGTTTGACTGCCTCAAAAAAGATACAGAACCAGTTAAATATTTGTTTTAAATATATATATCACACTTGAACAAGATCAGCTTCCTCTATTTAGCGGACGACGTCTATGAACGATATTCATCCGCAATTAAGTGATACGGCTCTTGCACGAACGTTCGTGAAGCGAGCGGAATCGGCAGGTAAGACCAGGCCGCTGCTCTAGGCGGCTTGTTGAACGTACATCGCCGAAATTGAGCTCCGTGTTGAAATGTTTGCAGCCGTATTTTAAACTGTTACTGTCAATGGTTGACGTCATCTTCCTCCATGCGCAGTAACAGTTTAAAATACGGCTGAAAGAATTTTAACATGGCCTGGAGCTCAATTTCGGCGATGAAAATCCGGGAAAAAAGACCCTTAAACGCATCATACAGTCAATCTGGTAAGTGGAACCGATGTAGTTTAGCCTAGGCCTAATTTACAATAATAAATGCATCGGATATGCATCGGGTAAAATGTAGTATTTGGGGCATTAGTTTAATGCTCGGACGCGAGCAGTAGTTTGCAATGCAGTCACTATGGTCGGCTTCTGTCTCTAAAGAGAGGAGCCGACCCTACCCAAATCAGAGGCTAACGAACGAAAGAGACAGAAATCTTCGGTCTAGAGCGCTAGGTGCTACTGCCGCTACTCCCCGGCCCAGGCTGCAGGAACGTCGACATCTCCTTGCTCTCCGACTTCTCTACACTGCAAAAACCAGGGTGTTAAATTTCTAACACCAGTATGGTATTGAATTTTTTTGACACCATTGGTGTTATTTTTAACACCGGTCAGATTTAAGCATGCATTAATAATTACTGGGTGTTAAGTAACATGGTGTTGTTTATGCTTGGTGTTGAAAGTATCATCACGTGATTTCGTTTAAGGCGGTTGATTGGTCGAATAAGTTTTCACAAAGTGTACGCGCGCTTAATGATTACTTTACACGTGTTCACAGAAAAATACATTTATCATGATTTGTTAAGCAAATTATGACAATGCACATCAATTTTGTGATTTGTATTTTCCTTTGGCAATTATTGACCAATAGATTAAATGTCCGATCTTGTTACAATTATATTAACGTTTTAGCAATAGATATATTGATTATATGATTACTAACCAAGAAACAACATGCATGTTTATTATATATATATGTGTGTACCAGCCTGTACCACATACATGTTAATCTTGAATTTACTTCAAATGATCTATGTGATGGAGTTAATGCAATGGAGATTAGAATATACCTATTGGTGGACAGTTGCCAACATCGATTATGAATTATCAGTTTACCACTGGTTCCTCTACCCTGGTCGATAATGGTCGATAATAGGGAATATGGAATGTGGGACCATTAGACATACATAGAAAAATCTCTAATGGATCAACAAGAATATAAACACCAAAAGTGGAATTGAATTTGTTATGATTCCAGATATTGGTGTTAATCTACACCAGTAGGAGTTGTCAAATATTAACACCAAAAGTGGAATTGCAATTATCTAATTCCAGAAAATGGTGTTAAGTAACACCAGAGGAGTTGCACGATATAGATACCAAGAAAGTGTTAAATTTAACACCCTTGGTGTTAAATTTAACACTCTGGTTTTTGCAGTGTATCGTCTTCTCCCCCACTTGTACTTGCGTCCTCAGCCCAACTTCCATCATCCTCGTCTGCACTATCGTCCCTTTTTCCTTCATTACTTTCATCTTCTTTCTCCATAAACTCTTCAAAATCCATAAAAAGATCGTTCTCGTCAAACTCTCCAGCCATTATCAATAATTATATAATATGTACCGTACGTGAATCGAAAGTGTATATGTATAAAGCGAGCTAGACCAAACGCGAGAAAGACTCGAACGAAGCCAAACGACCGGATCTACTTATTACCGAGCACACGAAAACAATCTCACCAAATTCAACACACTCAAACAAAATTACATGGTGAAAATATCGACTAATAGCGCATCGTTGGCTTGTTTATGTCATAATTCTGAAAAAGGAATTGATATTAGTACTATGAAATATTAGGGGAAGGTGAAGAATTCTACATAGAGTTATGAAACTAAACTTTGAAACTAAATAGCAGAAATTCGTATCTCTCTGCCCATGTTTTTCTATGGAACATCCGGGTACGTGAATATACTCGTCCCCGGGCGTGACGTCTCAAATAGTGGACCAGCTCCGTGACTGACTTTCTAGGCAAAGAGAGGAGGCTATTTTCGACATTTCAATTGAGGATATCCAGTAGCTAGAAGATTTTTGTGATATGCAATGAAAATGAACAACTTCGAAATAGCATAGGCTTGCCGTAGGTACCAAATTAATGGACATTTATTGTCCTAGAATATGAGCTTTAAATAGCGTTTTGTTTAATTGTGAATTAGAAAAAGTATCACATTGGTTTAAATGTAATAAGCTATTACTATATATAGGCAATTCAATTTATATACCTTTATATACACACAAATTTAATTCAATGTGGTTTACTAGAAATACAAAATAGTATTCCAGGGACTAATTGCGCAATGTTTACAATGCAATGTTGTTGTTTTTTAGTCTTACGAATGATAACTCGAATACATTGATGAACTTACATATCAAAATCTATTAAGAAATTATCAAGCCTGTAACTCACACAGAGTTTTTAGGAGTCTTAGAGGATATACTTTCTTTGAGTAATCACATTTTATAAATTATAAATAAACTATCTAAAAATGTTGGTTTCGTCAACAAACTTATTTATTTCTTGCCCAAACGAATTCGTTTTACTTTGTATAATACTCTCATTTACCATATTTAAGTTAATGTAATACAGTATGGGCAAATACGTACCTAACTAAACTACAACCATTATTCATTCTACAAAAAGAGTTGTTAGAATTGTGGAGATAGATGAACGTTGAATTTACTCAATGTATATCTATTAGATTTATAGTATAGTGCAATACAACTGTTTAAATATATGCACAATTTACTTCATGATTCTATTTCAGCAGTACGAACATTTAATTCAACAGTATCGTCTGTTAAGGAAAATGTTATATTATTCTCATTTCGATATCATGCTCCGGTTGTCTGAAATAATCAATCAATTCATTAAACACATTTAAAAGAAAATTGACGAAATTTCTACTAACATCTGAATAAATTAACGTTAATCACGTTTTTGTTAATGTATATATATATATATATATATATGTGTGTGTATATATAAAAGTGCGAGAATTCTCAACTCTGACATGACAACGGGTGTTCCAGAAAATGTAGGCGTGAAGAAAATGGTCTAGGAACGTGAGACGTAGCTGTACTTTACAATTTTATTACGAGCTTTTGGCTTGTGAGGCCTTCTTCAGGTTCTGAAGTGCAAACACATACATAAACAAATACATTGTATGAACAGATATACATGGCATAAAAACTTAATATCACTCAATCATATAGTCAAGCATCATGAACATAGCAAAAATTAGTACGAGAAATACTTCGGAATAAACTTAGAAATGATTATGCAATTTCAAAGTGTTTTACCTTGCTTGTGTGTTGGGCTGTCGTGTGTGTTTATTCAGTTGATGTGATATATGTGTACGTGTAATAAGGGAAGTGCGGTCAAGTGTGGATTACTGACCTGTGACACGGATGTTACTGATCTATGACACAGCCGGTGTCATGACCTGTGCCTGGGGAGGGGAGAGGGAGGAGGATAGAAGGCTTCATTCAAATGCATTGGAGTGTACGCAGTCCGATTGGCCCTACATTGTATAACAAATGCAAGGATAAAACGTGAGAATCAAAGACTAAAAATAAAATAAAAATAAAATTAAGATCGAATACACTGCGTTTAATAAGGCAGTTTTTTTTATCATGTGAACAAAAGTTTACGTGCGTCTGATATGTCGGTGTGTTAATTGCCTTATTGATCAATGTTTCTGTATGTGTTTGCACTTCAGAACCTGAAGAAGGCCTCACAAGCCGAAAGCTCGTAATAAAATTGTAAAGTACAGCTACGTCTCACGTTCCAAGACCATTTTCTTCACGCCTATATATATATATATATATATATATATATATATATATATAAAGTAGAGAATATATCAACTCACAACGCAAGATGGAATACACAAGAGGCATGGATTGAAATTCACAAGCGCTTTCGATTTATTCTCATCAGGTGAAGGGAACATTTCATGGTATTACACCAAGGGTGTCCCCTCTCGGCTTTATTGTTTGTACTGGCCGCATAACTTATGGCAAATAAAGTGAGAGAAAATAATGAAATCAAAGGTCTAGATATTAATGATAGAGGTATTGATCTGCAACTGCTGCAATATGCAGATGCAACTTTATTTTATGTATCTGATATAAATTCTTTTGAAAATATTTAAACAAATTAGAGTTTTGGGGGAAGTTGCAGGACCGAAGTTGAATAGAGAAAAGATTTGTTTTGACTTGGATTGGAAAGTCCTGTCAACGATGGTCGTTATCTTACCTCGATTTACATTGGACAGATGAGCCAGTAAAATACCTGGGACATAATATCGCACCTGATTTGCAGTGTGCTTTAAAAATCGATTGGGAAAATAAATTAGAGAAAATGCAAAAACTGCTGGATAACTGTAGATAAAGAAACCTGACTTTGTTTGGTAGATTGGCTATTATTAAATCACTTGCAATTAGTCAAGTTATACACTTCATTATTTTTGATACAAAACCGTCTACTTTTGTGATAAAACTAAATAGCTTGATATTTAAATTTCTTTGGAAATGTAAAATTAAAAATGTAAAACGATGTATTGTTACTCAGGATTATTGTGAAGGAGGAATAAGAATGATCGATGTTAAAAGGCAAATGTTTAGTTTTAGGCTAAAGTGGCTTGGAATGATTTAAGATAATACAAAAGGAATTTGGAAAGATATGAGTCAACATTGGTTTGACTCGTTGGGAGGCCTGCATCTACTGCTGAAGTGCATTATACTGATGATGCATTATATCTCTTGAAAAGTATGATTTTCTATACTGCAAAGTTATTCCCTGGTGTCATTTTATGCAAGGTTAATTTCACTAGTTTCTTAATAATAGAATCTTTTGTTTTGCTCTAAAAGTCATATAGTATCTACTAAATTCAATATTTCAACTTAGGCTCAAATGTCATTGGTATTCTTATCATAAGCCACTTATGTAATATCACCATATATGGAAGCAATGAAGAAAAGAAATACACACACATAAAACACACCCTTCTTCTAATATTCCACGTTTAACAGTGTGGAACGCCAAAAGGGCAAACATTTTTGATGACTTGAATAGAGACTTGAATGAATTTAAAAATCGCCACGAAATGAAAAGCTGCCGTCACCAAATAGGTTAAAGCCGTCAACTTTATTGACATTTCGTAGAATGGTGGAACACAAAATACCCGATATTGACATTGGATTACAAACCCCTGTTGCTGAATGGCCAACAATCTTTGAGCGTAAACATGGAAAAAATATATGAGCAAACATTTCTGTTTATATTTGCATTTTAGACAAATTTCTACTCGACATTTTTCTATCACTTTGGCTACGTATAAGACGGACAAGGGATTCAATCTAGGATTGCGCATTGTATGAATTGTGTTTCCAAGTAGAATTCGAGCATCACTTTTCATATGAAGGATGGATTGCAACCAGAATGACCACAGGTACATTTCATTTTCAAAAAGCTCTTGGTACGTTTCACATTAAGAATATCAATTATTTGATTTTAACGATTGTATGCTTGCCTATACTGAATGTACAATCAGTGGCGTATCCTTTTTTGGAGGGGGGAGGGGGATGGGGCAAAGAAGCACCTGCCTCGGGCGGTTCTTGAATGAGGGGTCAAAATAGCAACAAAAAAAGAGAAATAGAGAAATTTACCTTAAATAAAAACTTTATTGGCTCCTAATACACAGCGTAAATTGCATCATAAATAGATGTTTTGGACTGTTTAATATTCGAAAAATTTCTAAAAATCAGCCGCTTTGCGCTCTCATACTTGTTACATGGGAATCTCATGAGCTTGCGCTTCCATTATAAGATGTAGTTTATAAGTAACGTTTTAAAGGTTACAAAATTTGAACAAAATTGTTACGCTTCCATAAGCAGGATATTATAAAATGGCATTCGTAAGGGTTCAACATTTGAAAAAAATTATCAAAATCAGTTAACAATTTGAGGAAGAAGTTAATAAGAAAAATTATTTTAATGTTCTTAATTCGAAACTCAACCGCTCGATTGCAGTGTTCTCTTGCGAATTTTGGGTAAAATGTATTTTCATTATACACATGTAATAAACCTATGCATTAATATTAGCTTTCATGGGTTTCTCTGTCATGGTAGGTGGGTCTTTCTCTGGCATGGTCAATGATGTAAATGTACTTATATACTTGACGACTAAAATCATTCAATTAAAACAAGTAAAAAGGGGATCATTACACAATTTTCTTTAGTTGTTGCGTTCTATTTGATTTCTTAACGTGTATTTTACTCTCCTTTTTTTCAGAATACCTGAGAGCAATGTGTGGTAGTTGAATAAGATGGATTCTTCAAACAGGAATAACATGAAGTAACATCTTCGGACAAAGATATTTTTGTTGAACAATTACTTCAGATATTTTGAGAAACTCGATTTAAGAACAAGTGCATGGAGATAAATCGGATACGACTGGAATATTTTCATTAAAATACAATAAACAATAAACAGTTAAGAGAAAGTTGTGACCAGACCCAGTTTCAAGAAGCATCTATCTAATGACGTTCACCACAAAAAAAAAGACTCGGATAAATTAACCTTTCACCTACCAAGCAGGTCATCAAATGTCTGACCGACTGTTTACCTATTTTACAAGAGACATAACTAACACCCAGTTTTGGCGAAGGAGGAATAACTATCTAGCTTAGATTCTCGAAAGTCACGTATATCTTTGTTTTATGTTTAAACCCTGAATCAGCTACCAAGTGCGAGTTTGTCCACCGGTCGTTGCCGATGAAATAAAGTAACTCATGTAACTATACATCACTTACATTTGGAAAAATTGTAATTACGAACGAGTTACCTGTATATAGGGGGAATAGTATTGTCTCGTATCATTTCCCTGTCTGTCATTTGACATAGTTTTAATCCAAAAATGGCTAAGCGTTCAGTAGTTTCGTTTGAAATAAGCACTGTGATCTTTGTTCTCTCCTCACTTACATTCACCAAGGGTGATATTACAAGTATGAGTGCTATTGAAGGGGAAAAGATAGAGCTTAATTTCACTTACCCTTCTGAATGTGCACGGGTCACTCTTAGAAATGGAATAAGAGCTCCGTTTTACGATTCAGCTAATCTAGAGTCATTGTCATTGCCCAAAAATTACAAACTTGCGTTTCAAAACGAAAGTGAGGACAACAACTGTCTTCTCCAATTCAAAATTAACCCTGTCTTAAGGTCTGATGTAGGTGGATATATTCTCACTGCATTTGCAGGTGATGGAAATTTCCTAGAGGACACAAGGGTTGGTTTGAGAGTTGATTATCCACCGGGTAAGGCGTCTTGTGAGTGGGGAGAGGAGAATGTCACTGATGACTGGCGTTCATTAGAATGCACAGCCCCTTATGGTAGTTTGCCGGGGGAAATCATTTGTTATCAGAATAGATTAAGGGTACCCCCAATGGGTAGACCAAGGGATAATGACAGTATCCTAGAGCAGACCATTTGGGTGAGGTATTCTCAGTCTGCATTTTGTTGCGCTCTTGTTGTAGGACAACCAGTTGATAGATGCAAATGCAAGGATTACACATGGGATCCCTATAACAACCTCAAGGAGCCCTGTCATGTTGTCATGGTTAAAACCCATCAAGAAGCTTCACCATCTTCCCAAAGTCCCACTTCTATTCCAAGCAAAGAAATAACACAGAGTACAAAGAAGAATCACAGGTCAGACGTTGTACTACACGTGATTTATTTGTGTGTAATTGGAATCACATTAATAATAATCATAGGTCTCGCTATCGCTCTCAGAATGTCTAATCGTAACTCTTACCCAGTCAAGAAAAATGGGAAAATTACATACTGTCAACCAAATCATGTAGATGAATATGACAAGAGTGTGAAGATCATTCAAATGTAGACTTGGCAATGCTCTCCAACGCAATTAACCTAGAGTTTCCAATATTCGTTTAATTGTCAAACATAATTTTCCTACAAAAATATGCACATCTTAAATGCTTTCAAACATAATTGAATGTCGTTCCCCGAAAGGAAAAAAATGGTAACCCAACGTGTACATACAGATTATATCCAAACTCGGGATTTCATTTGCTCTGTATCGAGGGAGGGGGAAGGGCGTTCTTACCCCTTTCCTACAAACTACATCCTATTTGGTTTTCAATTTGTTACTCATAATTGTATTAAATGTTTGACTATTTATGATTAATATAACATTCATGGTTCTTTTTTTTAAATAATAACTTGTATATTCCTGAACTAAATATGGGCAATCAATGCGTTGCCTTTGGTTTGGTTATATTTAATATTGTAAAAAATTGTAATTGAAAGGAAAACTAAATACTACTACTTATGTGTAATGACTATACTACTACTATTACTTCTACGAGTAGTAGTAGTAGTAGTAGTAGTATAGTCATTACACGATCGTCTGCCAGTAGGTTATGTATTTAAGATGTGCATATCTTTGTTAAATTATTTATCGAATGTACGTAGCAATTATCTTTTGGAACTTAACACGTGAACCATACTGATTTTTTTTTATTTACTTGAATTTGATGAAGTATTGGTAAGATTGAGATTAAGTATCTATTATTTGTGAGGTCATTAAACTAATTAGTCCAGGCATAAGAACAGGTATGTGTAAAATAGGCGAATTTTGCAAATGATGTAATTATTGAATAAATATTGAGTTTTTGGTTTTGAAATACCTGTGTATTTATTTTGTTTTTTATTAGTATACTTCATTTCCATTTCCCAACAACAAACACCTCTTACCCAGTCATCAATTTCAATAATATACTTTGATTAAAACGAATTCACTTCAATATAGATCAGGTAGCGAGTCAATTCTAAGTTATTAGTAACATAGATAGGCATGGTATAATCGGTATCCTTGACATACTGGTATTAAACAAATGAGTTCGACACAAATTTGAGAAGACAAGATTTAAACAGATCTCTCGGCGGATAGGCAGCTCGCTACAATATTCTTCCTCGAAGTCTGTTTTGGAAGATGTTTTCTTTACATTTTTTAATAGTTATGAACGTTTCCATTACCGTATGTTTTCTTCGATTCGGTTAATGAAATGTTTACAAACTTCCAAAAAGAATATCATGCTTTCATAGAGAAAATTTGTGGTAGATAAATATCAAAAATTAACTGTTTTCATTTTGAATGCAATTTAATGGTGATAATAATAATAATAATAATAATAATAATCTGTTCTTGTATAAGGTAGACCACATTATGCCATAAACCTCTCTATGCGACTCCGACATTTCCAAAGGGCTATTGAATGAAAATCACTCTTAATTTACTAATTCCAGGTTCTCTAATTTTTTAACATTTATTAATAACATTTTTCAATCTTATCTTATGCAGAAATAAAAATATATAATCAAAATCTTTTTTTTTCTGGATTTGTTTCTTCTTCTGTTTTTCTGTTGTGTGAGGGAGCCGGAGCGAGGAAGGAGAGAGTGATAGATAGAGAGAAAACGTGTGTTTGTGTGCGTGTGTGTGTGTGTGTGCGAAGATGCTCCATCCGCTAGGCTTTAACATTGTCACAGATACAAGCTTTATTTTTATTGTAAAGTACGATATCTGTCAATGATATCATATTCCATTCTCTAATAAAGGGTAATTGTTCTCGTGATGACTGCGCTGAGTGCTCTCTGGATCCCGGTCATTGACCTCCTTCAAGGAGACAACCTTCTCAAGTACTTTACCCGCATCCAAGGTCGCGTCACACCTACCGTGGCAGCCGTCCTCTGGCCAAGAGCCAATGAAAAGGCTCGTAACAAACCCTCGTGATCGTCCTCGTTTACCCGTTGCGTTGTATAAAATTATGTACAATTTCGGAGCACATGTACACCTTAAACCGGCTTTAGATATAACAACGTAAATTACCGTGTTATAAATAATGATGAAACCTGGTAATATCAAAGCTAAACTATAGAATGCAAGGAAGTGAGACGGGCAACATATAATAATCTACTTCTTTCTTTTCCCTTCTAATGTTATACAATTATATTTTAACTTCCACATGGAGCTAGCCTTTGACAGGATTTTGGTCTCTGCTGGCTCCTCCACTTTCACGCTAAAGTTGTATAGATATGTATTTATTTGTATGTGTTTATAACTTTTGTTGATATTTGTTTGTATTATTATCTT